>VIAB01013064.1:51524-71850 GCA_009801035.1 Oophaga pumilio
GCACTATATGCTAATTTTTTGAGAAGGACCTGTATATATACGCAAAAAAGTGTTCCAGCAGAGAAAATGTAAAAAATTACCTTTATTGATATATAACATACAAATATAAAAACAATAAAATAACAAGAATGCCCAGTAGGAGGTATATGACATAACACTACATCAGTAAATAGGTATGTATTTAGTCCAGTATATAAGAGTTTCTATATGAGAAATATCACAAAAACGACTTTCAATTACTGACGCCCCAGTAGATGTATGTTAATATAGATAAATTGCCGTTAAGCTATGTCAAACAGGATAATTACCCACTCCTTGAGTAAATGCTGGCTGGACTCAAAAAAGAGCTCCGCAATATATCTGAAAAGACACGCCAGTAACCCTAATCAGAATGAACTAAATAGTCCTAAGTCTGAATCAATAACTAGACACTGAGAGTCCTAGATGAATAGCTATATCAAAAGCGGCTTAGACATATAATGAGAAGCATATCGCAAGTATATTGGTAAGTTACCTAAATAATGGACTGTGCTGATGTGCGTGGCAAAACCTCCTCCACCCCAACGCGCGTTTCGCTCAAGCTTCTTCCGGGGGCGTGTCGCACGCTCTAATATGATTATATATAGCCTAGGACTATCTTGTGGTTATAATCGTGGAATATAAAGAGTACTAATTTCTTGACCCACCACATTTTGACTCAAAAGAGGAACAGGCTTCTGAAATGACTGCTCCATCAGATTTGGGCTTTTGGGCTCGTCCCCATGCTCGCCCACTCAATCTGAAGTTCTCAGTACTCCTGACGAGCAAATTCAAGGAGAGCCTCAAGGTGCACAAGGCAAGTTCTTCTGGCAAAATGTAGTGCAAGACAGGCAGAAATGGATGCGAAAACTGTGGGCATCTGTCCCACTTCAGGAGGACATAGAGGAGCACGAAAAACTCTCGCCCATGGAATGGCGAGTTAAAGGAGAGGGAGAGTGTATGGGGATGACCTGACCGCGGGTACCTGCTTGCCGGGGCCGTAACTGAAACGGCTGCATCCCCTGTTCCCGGGGGGAAGCTTGAGGGAGACAGACCTTCCCCTGTTGCCTAGGGGAAGCTCTAGCAAGGTGGAGCTTCCTGCTGACCGAGGGGGGCAGGGAGATAAAAGGGGAAAGTGCGCACAGCAGAGCATTATGGTGCGAAGAGAGGGCAGCGTGCAGTCAGGTGAGCGGCGTGCTCCACTTCCCCTCCTCACACAGAGCACCGGCGCCACAACAGGCCACACTGACAGGGTCCCCCGCCTTCTGCAGAAGGACCACTGCACAGAGGAGAGCTGTGTATCCAGCAGCAGCAGCCAGGGAGAAGAGAGCTCCGTCCGAGAAGCACCAGCATCGTACAGGCCAGCGTTCGCCATCTCCTGTCGCCAGCAGTGGGGATCAGAGAGTGAGAGGTGCAGTGTGCCCGGTGACTACAGAGAGAAGGTGCAGTGTGCCCCGTGACTACAGAGAGAAGGTGCAGTGTACCGGTGACTACAGAGAGAAGGTGCAGTGTGCAGGTGACTACCAGCGAGAAAGGCGCTGTTCGCTCAGTGTCCCTGAATACGGCACACGTGCCACATAAGAGGGCTGCATAGGGGACTGACACTTGTGCTCTGACATTGCCAGCTTTTATTTGCCCAGACACTTGTGACCTGACTTCACCAGTATAGTTGCAGAGCCACGTTGGGCTCACACAGGACTGTCACCTCAGCGGAAGGTACTGGACACCGACCGCTGCCACCAGAAGACGGGGCATCAATGCCCACAGGACCCCATTGGAAAAGACTCCGCGCCACTGCCCCCGGCTGCACATGCTCAGACTGAGATCTCGTCCATATCAGTGCTGAGATCTGAATCTGAGCATGCGCCGCCCCAGGCGGTCATTTTCCCGGAGGCCTCCACATCGCAGCAATGGATCTGCAGGGGGGTATCCGGGCTTTCACAAAATGCTGGCGGAGCCCCCCACACCACAGAGTAGCACTGCTGCCTCACTAGCCTGTGAAGGGAGGTTGCATTGCCCTGCAGCATTGGACCAGGACTGCCGCCTCAGTATTTGTAAGTATATTCCTACAAAACATACGAAAAAAGGCTGCACTCTATCATACCAGAACATGACAACATAGAATACATGAAATTTTGAATAGCAATATGGCTTTGGAGTATAAGGAAAAATTTGAGACGCTTAGTATAAACATTTGGCCAAACATTTTAAAGCCCACCAACCATCGTCAAGGTGGTCTCAATTCTGGTGAGCCATATTGCTATTCAAAATTTCATGTATTCTATGTTGTCATGCTTTGGTATGATAGAGTGCAGCCTTTTTTCGTATGCCCTGTTCGTCATACAGCACCACTATCATAGCCAAAGTAATAACAAAGCTTTAGTGGAAACGCAATGATTTACCGAACTGTTACCGACTTTGAGTAAAAATGCTCGTGAAAGCGAACACGAATCCGAATGTGCTATGTTCTTGCCGAATTTGGGATTGGCGAACGTTTTCTGAACACTTTCACTCATCTCTAATGACTAGTGTTGAGTGCAAGTGATCGTTACTTGAGTTTGCATTGAGGTCGCTCCAGCACTTGTGCTCAACACTAATGACAACATATTTAATATGATTATCTATTCTTACTAAATTCTGTGTAGTACCATGTGGCTTAAAAATCCTCACTATACTCCTGGATAAAATCGTTGAGGGGTGTAGTTTCCAAAATGGGGTCACAAGTGAGGGTTTGCACTGTTTAGGCACATCAGAGGCTCTCAAATGCGAAATGGTGAACGCTATCAATTGCAGTCATTTTTTAGTTCAAAATGTCAAACGCTCCTTTTTCCCTTCCGAGCCTGGCCGTGCGCGCAAGCCCACATAAGAGATATCGGCGTACTCAGGAGAAATTGCACAGCAAATTTTGGGGTCCATTTTCTCTTGTTATCATTGTGAAAGTGAAAATTTTAGTGCTAAAGCTAACTTTTTGTGAAAAAAGTTAAAAATTTATTTTTTTCCTTCCACATTCCATTAATTACTGTGAAGCATCTGAAGGGTTAATAAAATTCTTGAATATGTTTTCGAGGACTTTGATGGGTGCAATTTGTAGAATGGTGTCACTTTTGTTTTGTTGTTTTCTGTCATATAGACTAGTGATGGGCGAGCACTAAAATGCTCGGGTGCTCGTTGCTCGGGTTGAGCAAATTGGAATACTCGGGTGCTCGACCCGAGCAATGAGCCCAAAGTAAGTCTCGAGCATTTTTCAGGCGGCCCCCCCGACAGTCTGCAAGGGGACTAGAAATTGTGGAAATCGATGGGAACAGTGCTCAAATGACATGGGAACAGCATGGGGAAGACCCCTGAAAGCATTTCTGACTCCCAGGTCACTGCTGTGAACAATGTTGTCAGAGTCTTAAGCCACTTTTACAGACTCACAATTAAACATACAAAAATGAAACCAAAATGGATTTTCCTGGGAAATATGTAAAGGAACATCCTTTCCAGTGTAATGACTTGTATACAAGGCAAAATAAATAACCAAAAACAAAAATGCTCTTCCACACCTTGGGCTATGTTCACACATAGCTTTTTTGATGCGTTTTTCAACTTTAGAATTGCTTTCAACCAAGACAAATGCATTCACTGGGAAATGTCATTTTAACATTTTACAATCTTATTTGGCCATGTGGTATGTGACACATCATCATACACATCCTGTTTCATTTATGAATTTCCCTTTTTATATGTAAAGCGCCATGGAATAAATGGCGCTATGTAAATGTATAATAATAATGAAGGAGGGACTCTGAAAGTCACAAAGCCTATTTTTATAGGGCCATCAAGTGGCCTTTACTATTCTTAAAGGACCAGCAGTCGGCCCTCACTATTCTTAGAGAGCCATCAGCCGGCTATGCTTTGTTGTTCCCACTATTAAACAGTGGGTCTCCTATACTGTTATTGCCTATGCAGTGAGTGGCAGGGCTGCCCAAAATTTGGATGCACCCCAATACCCATTTGAAGAGATGTACAGGAGGGCCTCCTGAAAACAATGTTCCCATTATTAGGAAGTGGGTCTCCCATATTGTTTGCCTATGCAGTGAATGCAAGGGCTGTCAAAAATTTGGAGGCACTCCAATGCCCCTTTGAAGAGACCAGGAGGAGGGCCTCATGAAAAAATGTTCCCATCAGAAAGGAACTGGTCTCCTATACTTGTAATGCCCATGCACTAAGTGCATGGGCTGATAAACATTTAACCCTAGGGGGTATACATGTAAATACTGTATAACAAAATTTTTTTTACAGGCATCATAATCACCCTTTAAGAAAATTCTGTGGGTGTTTCATCACGGACCATGGTCACCCTGGTGATATGGTGGTGGAGGATGAGGATGAGGAGAAGGAAGAGGACAACAGCAAATAGCCAAAATTAGGAAGCGTATACTCCTGTGTTTGTGTGAAGAGGTGCATGGGAATAGACCTCCCAAAAAAAGACACTGGATTTGAGTTTGTTACACTGCTATCATTCGGTGGTGCTGAGAAGTCTGGCCTGGGCTGTGTGTAATCACCCTGTATGGTTCCTTGCTCCATCTTATCCTGCTCTGCCTGCAATGCGTTCTCTTTGATTGTGAGCAGAGAGCGTTTCCGAACACAGAGAAGTGGGATGGTGATGCTAATTATGGCGTCATCGTCGCTCACCATCTTGGTGGAGTCCTCAAAGTGTTGGAGGATAGCACATATGTCTGAGATCCATGTCCACTCCTGAGGTCTAATGTGTGGAGTCTGAACTGAATACCGACTGCCTTGTTGATGCTGGTAGTCAATAACTGCCCTCTTCTGCTCAGAAAAATATTTAGACTTGAGAGTCCTCGGTGGTTGATACCTTTTAATGGCTAACTGAAAAGATGGTAACAAATTGCAAGCTTTCGAGACTACTCAGGTCTCTTCATCAGGCAAAGACTAAAACAAAAACTGAAGAATCACATATTTATATACACAAAAGGACACAGGAATAGTGCAATAGGTAAGACAAGTGACGTGAAGCAGAACTGTCATTATGGCAGAGGGATGAACATAAATATTGGAACAGTTCATAGATAAGATTCAGTTAGCCATTAAAAGGTATCAACCACCGAGGACTCTCAAGTCTAAATATTTTTCTATCTACTGGCTAACACGGTACGAAGATACACATCTTCTCTTCTGCTCACAAATCCTTCCCAACATCTGCAGTTTAGAGTTTCAACGAGTTAGGATTTCACTTACCAGTCGGTTGTGCCAGAAGCTGCAAACGCTGCTGAAGCACAGTAAGGGCAGCTGAAGCTATAGCTGACTTTCTAAAATTGGCATACAGGCGGTGTACTTTGACAAGCAGATCCGGCAACTCCGGGTAGGTTTTGAGAAACCGCTGAACCACGAGGTTAAGCACCTCAGAGCCGCCACCAGGTTCCGGCCATTTTCACACACGACCATGCCTGGTTGTAGGTTCAGCGGTGTCAGCCACAGATTTGCCTGCTCTTTCAGAGCTGTCCACAACTCTTTAACATTGTGCAGGTTGTCATCTAAGCATATTAGCTTCAGCATAGCCTGCTGCCGCTTGGCTGAGGAAGTACTGCAGTGCTTCCAGATTGTGACTAATTTGGTCATTTTGGATATGGAGGCTGAAGAGGAGGAGGAGGTACAGGAGCTGTAGAATGTGGGGGGAACCTTGATTGTCCTAGGGCCTGCAATCCTCGGTGTCGGGAAGACGTGTTGCATCCGAACGTCCGACTGGGACCCGGCTTCGACTATGTTAGCCCAGTGTGCCATCAGCGAGATGTACTGTCCCTGCCCACAAGCACTTGTCCATGTGTCCATGTTTAGGTGAACTTTCTCAGTAACTGCATTGTTGAGGGCATGGCTAATGTTATGGGACACGTGCTTGTGTAATGCGGGGATGGCACATCGGAAGAAATAGTGACGGCTGGGGACCGAGTACTGAGGGATGGCCGCCGCCATCAGGTTATGGAAAGCTTCCATCTCTACGAGCCTAAAAAGCAATGTTTCGAGCACAAGCAGTCTCGAAATGTGTGAATTTAATAATGTGGCCTGTGGGGCGTTGGCTGCGTATTTGCGCTTGCATTCCAAGGACTGGTGTATGGACAATTGAACGCTGCACTGGGACAAGGACGTGGACGTGCATGATAATGGTGCTAGTTGAGTGTGTACAACGACAGGTGCAGGGTAGGAGGCATCTTCGCCTGCACCATGGACAGGAGATTGGCTTGCACACACAACAGCGGAACAAGCAGTGGTGTCAGTGTAATACCATGGCCGGGGGGTGGACACAGCAGCGCTACCTGGACTCACTGCGCTGGCATCTGCTTCATCCCTGGTATATTCCTCATCAGATTCGGAGCACAAAGAATCAGAGTCAGAGACCAGAATGACTTCAAACAATTCAACTTTATTTTCCTCTGGACACAGCACATTCAAGACACCATTAGCATGCTTGACACGGTACCAACAATACATCTTCCACAACTCCGCTTCACTTCTTCAACTACACCAGAATGGACCACAAAGTAACTTCGGGACAAGGAGCCCGGTGAAAACGGACTTCAATCTCTTTCCCTGGAGACACTTCAATCTAGTCACGGAAATACACATCTACTAGGTTGTCCACCCCCTTCTGGTTATCCTGCCCGTGTACTCACTGGTGGCCCACTCGCTTCTGCTTCAGCACGCACACTTCTGCTGAGCGTTCCCACAGTGGCTTGCCCACTGGCACTACGAACTTCGTCAGGCCACAGACTCTGACTGATGGTAGATTAAACTCTGACTGATGGTAGGTTGATCAAAGCAGTAATCAAAGCAAAAGGTGGCTACTTTGAAGAACCTAGAATATAAGACATATTTTCAGTTGTTTCACACTTTTTTGTAAAGTGTAATGTATAATTCCACATGTGTTAATTCATAGTTTTGATGCCTTCAGTGTGATTCTACAATTTTCATAGTCATGAAAATATAGAAAAATCTTTGAATGAGAAGGTGTGTCCAAATTTTTGGTCTGTACTGTATACAAATACATATACATAGCGTAAACATTTAAAGGGTTAAACCCTGACCCTCTTTACATCACCTGCAGACACTGTTCATGGTCCCTGGAGATCGGTCCACAAAGTCGTGTGCTTTGCTGTCATGTGCCTGATCATGCTCGTGGTGTTCAGGCTAGTAGTTTTGCTACCCCTGCTGATGCTGGCCTGGCAGGTGGTGCAAATGGCCTTATGGGTTATCGGCAGAGTCTTTAAAAAACAACCAGACTCAGGAAGACCTTCGTTCGTGTTGTTGTTACAGGGAACGGTTGCCCGCCTTCTGTCTGCGGCCACCACACTGCTTCTTCCTACCTGTTGGGGTGCTATGCCTCCCTCCCCCTGTAAGCTGCTATCCTCATTCTGCATGTCCTCCTGCCCGATTGGGTCAGTTACTATATCATCTACCACCTCATCTTCCACTTCCACACCCTGGTCCTCCTCCTGACTTTCTGATAATTGTGTCTCATCATTGTCCACCTCTTGTGACACTTTCCCACCATCACCTTCGTTTGACTGTGGCTGCTCAAATATTTGGGTATTGCTGCATGTGATCTCCTTTTGACCCGCTTCAAGTGGACTTGGCGAGAGGCCCGAATCTCTAAATGGAAAAGTGAACAGCTCTTCGGAGTGTCCAAGTGTGGGATCAGTTGTCTTTGGGCACTCGGCATGGTGGGAGTAAGGAGGATCAGGGTGAGGAATATGTGGTCCAGACTCACAGCTACCGAGACTTGACCATGTGGAAGGTAGGGTGGTGGTATGGCAAAGTAACTGGAAGCATTATCCGCAATATAAACCAACAACCTTTTGACAATGCTCTGGGTTCAATAGTGGTGTGCTGCGGTCCCCTAGTAATTGGGACAGGAAGGTCAGGCGAAAAGATGTGGGTTTTTGTTGTAGCACAATTTCAGCTTGCTCACGGCCTCCGTCTCTGCCTCTACATGCACCATCACCATCACGTCCAGTTCCCTGTCACTTGCCACGCGCCTTGCCAACTTTAAATGGAGAACAATATTTTCCACGTTCACTACAAATGGCTGAATTTGGAGCGAACTTATATGTGATCCGTGTGATGGACAAACCACATTTTTAAATAGCTGGCCTGTAGGTAACTATTTTTAACAGCAAACTGGTGTCAATAACTTTGCTAAGACACTGCAACAACATTTAAATGGAGGCCAGAAATGGCAGAATTTTGAATGCACGCTTATGTGATCCATGTGATGGACAAACCACAGTTTTAAATAGCTGGCCTGTAGGTATTTATTTGTAACAGCAAACTGGTGTCAATAACTTCGCTAATGCACTGCAACAAAATTTAAATGGAGGCCAGAAACGGCAGAATTTTGAGCGCATTTATATGTGATCCATGTGATTGAAAAACCAGTTTTAAATAGCTGGCCTGTAGGTAACTACTTTTAACAGCAAACTGGTGTCAATAACTTCACTAACTTTTGTAAGAAAGTGGGGACCACGTAAAATACTGCCAGATGATATGGCCGGTCAATAACTTCACTAACACACTGCAACAAAATTTAAATGGAGGCCAGAAATGTACTTGTAATAACGTGCAGGTGCACGGAACAGAGCTAGATCAACAGTGAAGGATTTATTTACAAGGATAAGATTCTCCTCGCAGGGAGAAAATAGTGGGGATTAAACTAATATTATAACAGTATATTATCCAGCATATGAAGTCTATAAACGAGTAATCAAACAGTCGAGCAGAATAACGATAATTAATGGGAGTTTCAGGAAACTTATCAGTCTGAAGAAATCTTGCCCTCGCCGAGTCGTCCTCTCCAACGTAGGCGCCGACAGCAGCGGCACTTGTAGTCTCTGTGTGCGCTGTCTTCTCTGGGAGTGCTGTAGTTTCTGTGAAATGGTAACCGGGTCCTCAAGGGTTAATGTGGGAGGCAGGGGAACACTGGGACAACTGAGTCTTCCCTGCTCTGAGTCTCTGTTTCAAAACTAACAGTCTCTCCGCCGGAACAAGGCTCAGTCTTTTGTTAAGCTTCTCTGCTGGGGTCAGGGGCTCTGACCCGTCACTGCGGCCGCTGCGACTATGCGAGCGACTGTCCATCTCGAGTGGTCAGGAGGGAGTCTTATTTCAATCTCATGGGACTCTGCATTCACATACTCACAGTCAGCAGCCAGCCTGTTCCATCTCTCTGTCTTAGCTCTCTCACAGGGAGGAATCCCCCCTCCCTCACGTGCAGCTGTCTGTTGCTCTGTCTGCCGCACACACTACTCTCGGGTCAGCGTGCCAAACTCTCCCGCCCTCAGTCTGTCTCACTTTCTGTCTCCGTCTGCAAATGTCCCCCCCGGGAAACCTGCTGTACAGCACCAAGGTTCCGGACACAAAGCAGAGGAGGTAACTCCCTTTCAACGCTTCCTGTGCTTCACCCCCTTACACACTTAATCCGTATGACGGACAAACCAAAGTTTTAAATAGATGGATTTTTAGCTCTGTAATATGGAAAGGATCTGGCTGTATTCTGCAGTGCCAACAAGCAAATGGAGCAGAAAAACTGTGTTCTCTGGATTACTTTTAAAGCAGATAATCAGGATTAAGATCCAAAAAAAATTATCCCTGGCCTCTGATTCCTGGGGCTATGTCTAGAAATATCTGTAAAAGCAGCATCAGCAGACAGAACTGGAATGGACTCTCTTGCTATATGCACTGCAGTCTGCCACATACACTGCCTGCCTGCCTAGTACTGATATCTATGCAGCTGGATTAGTCGTCAGAAGGACTGTTAGTTGAGATGGATATGTGTATAATATATTGTGGTATACCTACACTAACTAAGAAACAAGCAAATCTCTCCCTTGCTCAGCAGCACCTCTTCCTACACTGGCTGATTCCGGAGTATACTGTGACAAGCATGACGGTGCAAGGTCTGATATAGACCTTATGACGCTGAGCGGCCAGCCAATCACTGTAATGTCACAACCAACATGGCTGCGGCATTACAGTTTGTTGCAGACAATCCCTGCATGTTCATTGGCTCTTTAAAGAGGGGACCCGAGCTCCCACCGAGCAACCCCGGAAATACTCAGCGAGCTCTGATGATATCGAGCAGTGAGATGCTCAGACGAGTACCGAGTAATAGCGAGCATGTTCGCTCATCATTTATATAGGTCCCTCAAAGTCACTTCAATTGTGATATGGTCCCTTAAAAAATGGCTCTGTAAATTTTGTTGAAAAATTGAGAAATTGCTGATCATCTTTTAACCATTCTATTTTCCTAACAAAAAAATTGTTTAAAAAATCATGCTGATGTAAAATAGACAAGTAGCAAATGTTATTTATTAATTATTTTGTGTGACATATCTCTCTGATTTAAGGGCATAAAAATTAAAAGTTTGAAAATTGCAAAAGTTTCAAAATTTTCACCAAATTTCCAATTTTTTTTCACAAATAAATGTTATTAATATTGAACAGATTTTACCACTATCATGAAATACAATATGTCATGAGAATCTGTTGAAGTTATCCAGTGTTGTAAATAAAGTGACACTGTTAAGAAATGTTAAATTTGGTCTCGTCATGAAGGTAAAAACAGGCTCAGGGGTAAAGGGGTTAGTTAATTAGGCCTCATAGCCTGAGCTAAGGATCTCGTTTTGCTGCTCACCTGAGCGATATTTTGTTCTGTGCAAGTTCACTACCGAAGTTAGTTTTCAGTCCCTGGTCATCCTACTCTGACCTGATACAAGTCTGGGCGATGACTCACACTCTGGCTTGGCCTCAGGGGTTTTGCTATTTCCTTGTTGCGTCACAGCAGGTCACATGTCCCTGTGCATCTGGCCTATCCCTTCCTGCTGGGTAATCAATCCTCTTATTCTGGTTCTTAAGTTGTTCCTTTAGTTCTTTTTTTGTTTCTGGTCACTAGATGGCAACATTCGTCCACACAAGTCTCACTATGTATTCTTAATGTATGTGTCACTCACTTCCTTACAGAACGATACGATTTGAATAAAACGTACACAAAACATTTTTTAGAAAAAATTTGCAATAGCGGCCACAGCATTTGAAAAGCAAAAAGTTGTTGAACTCGTTCTCATTTATCTTTTCCAGGGTGATGGCAAAAAAATGGAAGACGCTAGCACTTATCTTTCCCTTCCTTCTACTCGTCAGCAAATGTATACAAAAAGTTCAACTTTCAACAGAAACGGGAGCAGTTCTGGTGGACTGTCAGTCAGTTCACGTGATGCTTTTTCCATTTCAACACTTGTGTGTTCAACCAAATTAACACAAAATGGTAAGCTAAGTGATGTGTTCTTGGGAAACCATTATTTATATGTTCATTGGTTATTTTTAGCTAAATTTTTTTGTAAAATCTGCAGTAAAATCCCACAACAGATCCCCATGTTATTTCTGAATTTGGCTGAGACTAGGTGCATACTGAGTCTTTCCTATAGTCTATGTCAGGAGCTTTTCCCGATGTATTCTGCAATGTTGCTATAGGGAATCAGTAATCAAAGTGTGTTCATTTGGCCTTCATCTGGCCAGTATACACAATCATGCTTATTTTACTTCATAGGAAAATGCAGCAGAGTCTACTTTCCTACACAAAAGGGGTGCTGAAAAGAATCAAATAAAATGCAACATACTTTTTACATGTGTTCCTATGATGGATGCATGCTTCTTCATGCATTCTGATTGTGCCCACTGTCAGGTGGATATGTATTGTGTGTATGCACCCAAATGTGCAAAGCGCAATGCATACATAGTCCGATTAATTCCTAATTAGAAACTGATAACATCTTCTCCATAATCTTTTGTATGTTTTGCAAGGAAAAGTTTCCAGTGTTCTTTCTAAATATATTCCTTGTGGCTTTAAATAACTGTGGGCTAAAATTTTGAGTATGTTTATTTAGCGGAATACACAGTTTTACACGTAAGACAGATTTTAACAGAAACAAATTTTCACTTTCTTGGTGGTAATGATAAACAGTGAAAATTCCTACTGGATAACTGAAGAGATCTTGAGAACGTTACAGGAAAATACTGTCTTTTCCTCATAGAGTTTAAGCCTTTTTGGACAGAGACCTCTAACTCCTGTACCAGTTTTGTCACTCTGTAATGTTTTATACTGTTTGTAATTTATTCATGTTATTTAATGTTTTTGTTGATCCTTTCGATATTTCATATGTAAAGCACACTTAAAGTTAATACTGCTATTAAAAAGTAATCATATATAAACAAAAAAATAAGTTTTCTTTGTACAAATAGTACAATTTATTTGGTAAAACTGAAATACAAGTACAGCTTAATAGAAGTACTGCTATTAAATATAATATTATCAAATGAATAGAAACTGGCCTGCAGGACCTGGGAGTAGTGATTAAGCACTATGCGAAATCGTGCTCTTACCACTCTGTACATCGAGGTGTCGTCCGGTCACTGAGGCTCCGTTCCCAGCCAAGCTGAACTGCAGTGACCTCATTGAGATCCAGCTAGCACCATGAGAAACACTCTCATGGTGCTAGTGGGGATATTACCGAGGTCACAGCATTTAAGCCCTGCTGAGAACGGAGCCTCAGTAACGGACATAACCTCGATGACTTCACCACCGGTCTCTGAGGCTGTGCTCGCAACAGTTCAGCACCAGTGGTTCTCCAGCCTGGACGGTCGCATCTTGGCACCGTCTGGGTTGAAATCTGTTTATCCCCCAGACGTGGATTACGGCATGAGACAGAATGACGGACAGATATAGTATATTGTTGTTTTTTTTATTTTAGTTTTATTACAGGAGAATGAGGGCATCGATGGAATTAGGCGTTTAAATTAAAATGGAAAATTGAGTTTTTTTTTATTTTCCATAAAATGTTTTATTCTGGCTGTGTCTTTATTTACCTTGCAACTAGAGTCTTATACATACCTCTCCATTACTAAGCTGTTGATGTCACCTGACAATACAAAGGTGACATCAACTCCACAAATATGAACTCCACTTGCCACCACTACAGAGCAAGTGGGAAGAGCCGGGCAAAGCGCCAGAATTGGTGCATCTAATAGATGTGCCTTTTTGGTGTAGCTGCTGGCTGCTATTTTTAGGCTGGGGGGGGGTCAATATCCATGGCCTCTTACCAGCATGAGAATACCTGCCCCTGGTATGTTTCGGTAGCTGAGGAGAAATAGCAAAAATAGCAAAGTAGCAATACACCAGAGAGGCTGGAAACTATTGAATTGCAGGACCCTAAACTAACCGCAACAGTAGAAGTAGCCGTGGAGCGTACCTACAGTGATCCTAGACGCCTCGTCACAGCCAGAGAGATAGCTACACCTAAAGGCAGAAAGATGAATGCTATCTGCCCCGTAGCAGAATCCCCAAAGAAATAGGAAGCCCCCAAACATGTAATGGCGGTTAGACAAGAAGAAAATACGAACACCGACAGAAAATAGAATGAGCAAACGCTGGGGCCCAATCTGTCTAGATAGAAAAGTATAGGAAAGAATTCTGACTGCAACCCAAAAAAACCCTGACAAAAATACCAACACTTCTGATTAACAAAAAACCTGAGATCACACGATCTCTACCACCTAAATCAGATCTCTGATGTAACACACAGCAATTCAGCAAATAAAAAGTGACATAGGAACAGAGCAAAAATGCAAACACAAACTGAGCACAATTGCAGCGCCAGGCCCCAAAAGGGGACCAGGCTGAAGTCCACTGCAAAGCAGCAAACCAGCAAGGAAAATCCAACCAGAGGAAAAAAAACAGCAAATCACTTATCTGAATAAGAGCAGGAATGCAAGCTGAGCTCCAAGCAAGACCAGGAAGAACAATTGATTACCGGCAAGGCTGATGGGAACTCAGGTCACTTATATCAGACCATTCAGAGCCAGCTGAAGGCCATTCAGCAATCGGTTCATTACCCTCAGCAACCACCGGAGGGAGCCCCAGCTCAGAAGTCGCCTCCAGAGTATTCACAACATGCCCCCCAGCTATGAGCTTTAGCAAGATTGGTTGTCAAAAATAGGGGAACCCCATGCCATTTTTTAAAATTATTTATTTAAATAATTTAAAAAAAACATGATGAATACCCCCATCCGCCGCTCCTGCTCTCACTGTTACTAGCGGCAGCAGGTGTCGGTTGATGGGACCAGTACTCCCATCAGCTGACACCAGTGACCGATCACAGCTGAGAGCTCTCACTGTCTTTTGACAGCGTGGGAACCGTGGCTTTCTGACCGGCAGGGATGATTTCACCGTCGATAAGAAGCGGTGTTTGCTGAGCTGTCATGCACATAACAGTGCAACAAACACCCGATGTTTGGGCAGCCAAACCTGAACAGTAACACCGACTTGCTGGTGAAGTCCGTGTTCGTGCCTGAACAGTAGATGTTTGGTACGGACACCGAACTTTACTGTTCTGGTTCGCCCATCTCTAACAGTAACCTAAACAGCAGTTTGCACCTACATTTATGGTATTGTTATAACAAGAAGTACTTACTTAATTTATGGGGTGCTTGTTTGCAGGAGCACAATGTATCTAACCCCATCCTGTGTGGTATACTCCGTGTATTTAACACCATTTTAAATGATACACTCCATGTGTCAAATCCTACCATGTGTGATACACTACGCTGAGCCCAGGATTTAATCCTATCCTGTGGGATACACTCTGCTGAGCCCATCTTGTATTTAACACTCACCTGAGCCCTGTATCTAATCTCATCATGTGTGACACACTATGTTGAGCCATATATCTAATCTCATCCTGTGTGATACACTCTGTATATCTAACTATATCCTGTGCGGTTCACTCTTTGTATCTAACCCCATCCTTCATGTATGTAATCTCCTCCTGTGTGATACTCTTCACTGATCTCTGTATCTAATCCCATCCTATGTGACGCATTCTATGTATACAGGATACACATGATATACATGTATACGCATGATACAGTCTGTGTATCGAATAACAGAGCTTGATACAGTCCGCATATCAAGTCCCAGAGCGTGATACACTCTGCTGAGCTTTGTATCTAATCCATCGCATGATACAGCCCGCATACTGTATCTAATCCCAGCACATGATACAGTCTGTGTATCTATTCCCAGCATGTCAAAGACTGCATATCTAATTCCAGTTTATGATGCACTCCGCTGAGCCATGTATCCCATCACATATTACAGTCTGCATATCTAATCATATTGCGTGATATAGTCTACGTCATGGGCATTCATAGAAATGATGGGGCTGCATAGCAGAAGTTCTCTAACTGGGTCCCCCCTAAAAAAAAATTAAAAAATAACTGTCGAGGTCACAGAAGAGCATATCTCACAACTTTCCAGACTTTACATAGTAATTTTCCTCCTGCTTAAGTCCTAGATTTCTCTTTCATTGCCCCCGTAAAGTGTGATGCCAAAAAAGTGCCTTATGATTTCGCAAATGCCTAGAAGGGGAGGAGAGAAGTGGCATTGGACGCATGCAAACTGATCCCGCCCACTTTTACTGCAGTCATAATTCAAGCTAGCAGTACTAGATTTTCAAATTTGAGCAGCTGTGTTTAATAGTGTTTAAAAGGGGGAAAATATCAAAACAGTTTAAACTATTTTTCATATTTTATACCATTAAAAAAATTACATTTTAAATAAAATATTACATTTTTCAATTGTTGGAATTTTTTTTTTAAATTCATGGCACATTCCGTTTAAGTGGTGTAGTTTAGCAAAATAGGGTTACCTTCCAAACAGTGTCCCTTTGTAAGAAATACCATTATCACGAACAATATCAATATCGAATGACCAGGATACTGAATAATAACATCAAAATATTTTATTATTAAAAACACTGATCTCAGACAATAAGAATACCGCACAACAACAATATGCTTTCATAGATTCTAGGGGATGGTCACAAATAGAAAACACAATCACAAATGTGCATAAAAATAAATTTATTTTATTTCCCAAACCACAAAGATACATACATACGTTCTATTACGTACCTGTCCCATGTATCCTGGGCTCCGCTTCCTTCATCTGGATCTACTTCACTGTTGTGCTCCACATCGGATTTTGTAAGTTGCCTGTCGTGGCTCTGTGACCTTATCCCCCAGGTCTATTTTAGGCCCACTAAGACACTTAATATATTTCATCTTGTTCAGCAGAAATTGTATAGCAAGTTGTGAGGATTTTTTTCTCCTTTCATCCCATAACATTTTAGTGGGAAAAAAATGTATCTTTGTGTTTTCACGGCCCAATCTTATGAAATTCTGTGACACACATGTGGTTTAAAATTGCACACCACACCCCTAGATGAATTCCTCAAGGGTTTTAGTTTCCAAAATGTGGTGGTGACTTGTAATGAAGGTTCTCCAAAAATAAAATCGGACTCTTTGCTTTCTGAGCCTTCTATGTGTTAGGGTCTGCGGAACGCACCAAATATAAGATGTGGAGAGGTGCGTT
Source organism: Oophaga pumilio (assembly GCA_009801035.1). Taxonomy (NCBI): domain Eukaryota; kingdom Metazoa; phylum Chordata; class Amphibia; order Anura; family Dendrobatidae; genus Oophaga; species Oophaga pumilio. Next base: position 68,020 of record VIAB01013064.1, read on the forward strand.
CGCAGCCCGGGGTCCACCGTGCAGGCGGAGCCTGCTGCTAGTAAAATGGCGTAAGAAGCAAACTCTGTTATCCCGCAGAGTCGCCAACATAAACGCCGTAACGCGCTGTGGCAATAAGTGCGAACTCTGTTTCTCCACAGAGCCGCTAGAAGGAGAGCCGCAGCGCTATATGGCGATGTGTGCGAACTCACTAAACACAACTGAGTCGCAAAGAAAACACGCTAGGGCGCTGTCTAGCGTTGAAAGCGAACCCTGTTACATCACAGGGCCGCTGAGAAAAAGTGCTGTGTCCGGTCAGGCTCTCAGGTACACAGTTAAGTGCTAAGCGTACATAAAGCGTGATCATGTGCTAATGTCCTCGCGGGAGTCACCCGCAATCTATGGCGTCTGAACGCCAGACCCTGAATACGGCAATCAAAACTCCTCACCGGTTATGCCGGTAATCTAGGGCATCTAGGATGCCGACCCTGACCAGCTAGCACACCAAACTCCTCACCGATTAAGTCGGTATTCTAGTGGCTTATTTCAGCCAGGTCCCTAACCACACACACACATGACCACACTGGCGCATAGCATACAATGGTTGATATTAGCGCATGGCGGCCCAGCCATGCTACCCTTTTATAGTAACAGCTACAGGACCTGCCAGAAACAAGGACCAATGAAGCTTGTTCCAGAACAACAGTAGTCACAGGACCTTCCTGGCAGACCAATAGGAGCTGCTGCAGTACCTGAGCATGTGACCCCTGATCTCCAATGAGAGATCTCACTCTGGGCATGCTCAGAAGGGAAAACGCAGGACTTTGTCCCAAAGACGTCTGCTCCAACACTGGCTATAATAGCAGATCCAGGAAAGGCAGCAGCAAGTCACTGCACAGTAGTGGAGTGGGCAAGACGCTTGGACCGATGTCTCTGCTGAGCAGGCTCCACTGCAGCTGGAGATGAATGGGAGACCGCAGCGGGACTGGTTCGAGACTCCCCTTGTGCAGCAGCGGGAACTCTAACACTATGCACCCAAACTTTAGTCATTGACCACATATGAAGTATCATGGCATTCTAAAGAAACTGCATGATAAATTATGGAATTAATTTCCTCCTATTATAATTTTTCATAATGACAAATTTGGAGCAAAAGCATCACTTTACTGCATTGTGTGAAGGACTTGCGGTTTTGAAATACTCACGATACTCTTGGATCATTTCATGTCCAGTTTAAAAATGGGGACATTTATGTGGAGTTTCTACTGTTTTGAAATGTAGCATAGCATCTGCAATCCATTATAGCCAAATAAACCTGAGGCTGGCAAAAGAAAAGTGACTACATGCTGTCTCTCTTCACCCTGACGTTCATTTCGCTTTGCTTCTTCCTGGTAACGCCCCAGGAAGAAGCAGAGCGAAACGGGCATTGGGACAGCATGGAGTCACTTTTCTTTTGCCAGCCTCAGGTGTATTTACAGGTAATACGTGTATATTTTTCTTAACTCATGGTGTGGCTGGCATGTGAGGCCAGTACAATTTTATTATTGCAGTTAACTTTCAGATGACACTTTCCTTAAACACAAGGTCAGTGGAAAGATGTATTGTGATAGTAGATTAAACTCCATGGTTTCCATACTCAGCTGTACTATTTAAGTTTGAATTTTGTACCTTGGTAGTGCTAGATCATTAGGATGATATCATATGCAGCCTTTTAAAATATACATACAATTAATTTAAATGGCACCATGGAGCTCTTATGCTACTATAGACTGCTACATTATTGAAATTTGAACTTTGGATTTGGAATTATGCTTTATCTACAACCTTTGTGGACATCTATGAGTATAAATTATTGGGGTGTTAAAATTGGTAAAAAATTTAATCTACCGTATATACTCATGTATAAGCTGACCCGTGTATAAGCCGACCCCCCTAATTTTGCCACAAAAAACAGGGAAAACTTATTGACTCTCGTATAAGCCTAGGGTGAAAAATGATTATGCCCCCATATGCTTGATAGATTAGGCCCCCATAAACTGCACAGATTATGCCCCCATATGATCCATAGATTATGCCCCCATATGCTCCACAGATTATGCCCCCATATGCTCCAGATTATGCTGCTGCTGCTGCTGCAAAAAAAAAGACATACTCACCTCTCGTCGCTGGGGGCCAGGTGCCGGTGTCCTGAGCAGGCGGTGACACTGGCGCGCTATGGAGGACAGGTACAGGTGTCACCACTCGCTCAGGACCCCAGCACCTGAGATATTTACCGGTCCTCCCTCCACCGCTGCGCACTGCGCCCTCTTCCGGGTCCTCGCAGTGAATGATCAGGCAGAGGGCGCGTCGCGCACTAGCGACATCATCGCGCCCTCTGCCTGATTATTCACAGCCAGAGGAGTCGGACGAGGGAGTAGCGTGCAGCGGTGGAGAGAGGACAGGTGAATATCGCTATACTCACCCCTCCGCCGGCGCGTCACTCTCTGCAGCGTCTCCTCTTCTCCTGGGCGGTCTACGCAGCGCTTCCGTCCTACAGCGGTCACGTGGTACCGCTCATTAAAGTCATGAATATGTGCATATTCATGACTTTAATGAGCGGTAGCACCTGACCGCTGCAGGAAGGAGCCGGAGATCGTGGGAGAAGCAGGGGGACTGCAGTGACCGCGCCGGCGGAGGGGTGAGTATGATCCGACACCCTCGCTCCCCCGCCAACCCCCGTATATGACCCGCATATAAGCCGAGAGGGGGACTTTCAGCCCTAAAAATGGGCTGAAAATCTCGGCTTATACACGAGTATATACGGTAAGTATGTGATTATATTGTTCTCTATGTCCCATCTAATATATACTTACTTTGTAATGTCTTCAAATCCTGTTCCATCCAGATGTGTCCGGATCCCAGAATTCCAAGCGGCGGAAGTTCACCGACCGCCTTACTGGGACACCCAAGTGATGGGTGTCTCAATATGGAAACTGCTGGTGGTACCAGCCTCTTGCGCGGTACCACCAGCGGAACACCGTCGCACCAAACACACACACAAACACTGTATACGCCGTACGCTCAACACACAGACACACACACACACAAACACACACTGTATATGCCGTATGCACCACACACACACAAACACACACTGTATACGCCGTACACACCACACACACACTGTATAAGCCGTACGCACAACACACACACTGTATACCCCGTACGCACCACACACACACACTGTATACGCCGTACGCACCACACACACACACACTGTATATGACGTACGTACCACACACACACTGTATACGCCGTACGCACCACACACACTCTGTATACGCCGTACGCAACCACACACACACACTCTGTATATGCCGTACACACCACACACACACACACACACACACACTGTATACGCCTTATGCAGCCTCTTGCACGGTACCACCAGAGGAACACCATCGTGAACACACAGCTGCCAGGATCAGCCGAATGATTCACTGACTGCCGCCATCTTTGTACAGGAGGATCGCATGCGCAGTTTTAAAGAGAGAGTGGATAGGTGGGTGAGCACATGGGGGGAGAGATTCTCAATGCTGCAAATCCTGCCCCCATCGTGACATCACCGCCCTCCCGATGCGAGAGCATCGGGTCTCCATCTAGTCTTTAGATAAGTACAACTCTCAATTACTTGTGTCACATTCAAAGAACAATCGCATATATAATTAACATATTCTTCATGTTTGTACTTTGTAATCCATTATGTAGCTGTTTCTCCTTGTCTGGTTTGAGGCACCATCTTTAGATTTACTGTGTATGTTTTTATATTTAATGTTGTGAATGTGTTAGAAATGAGTTCTGAGCAGAAGCTCC
>VIAB01013067.1:4529-15621 GCA_009801035.1 Oophaga pumilio
AAATTTTTTGGGGAAAAAAGTGCGTCTTATGGTCCAAAAAATACCGTAACTTATTGGGATCATTGTCTTGCACACACTAGTGATCCTCTGACCGGTCTTCCTGGCAGCCAGTTGGGTCAAGCTTATAGAGAAGTGTTGCTTTGTCCTCTAGACTTGCTAGGTGTTGTGGTGTCAGTCGGGGGTGAAAGTCCTTCATTTGGAGACTTTCCAGGTCTTTATATTCTCATTCTTTGTTCAGCAGGAAATCCAAGTCTCCTCCCAAAACTCCGGTGGTCATTCAGGACGACTCCCTCCCGGCAGGTCCTCCCCCGCAGATCAGGATCCTGAAGAGGCCTACATGCAATGGATTGTCCAGTAATCCCAATGCCAGCAGCCGGCCGACCGTTCCTTTGAAGTCCTTGGCTCAGAGGGAGGCGGAGTACGCAGAGGCCAGGAAACGTATCCTCGGCTGCGCCAGTCCGGAGGAGGAACCGGAGAAGCCAGTAGTGGACCGGTGAGTGGTCCTGAGGCAGCGCTGCCACCATTCGTGGCCTATGGTCTGCAAATCTGGCCGCACATTGGATGGCTCTTGGGCTACTAAAGAGGCTCCGCAGACCGTCAGCTTCTTGGGCTGCCCCTGCGGTGGATGTGACTCCTCACTGATGGTATTATGGACGCCGGGCTGACGTTCACCCTTTTGTGTCTTTCAGGCCTCTACGAATCAACCAGTCAGAGGACAGCAGACCTTCTAATGATGTGATCCGGCAGCCGCTGGGTCCAGATGGTTCACAGGGTTTCAAACAGTGCAGATAGATGTACCTGAAGAATGCCGCCATGGGCCACACCAGCCCGTCACACCAATGGACACGAGCAGAGGGAGTCGCCTCATTTACTTGCACTTTGATGACCTTTTGCTCCGCCCACTGTGACCTTAAACCCCGTGCACTGTGACCCCCTTTCCGCCACCCCTGTAGCTCCGACCACTGTGACCGGCACACCGCCACACGCTGCCCAAGGTTTTATCACAAGGGCAAGGGTGTGCATGTGCATTAGATGGGTGGGCAGGGAGCGGGCAGAGTTGGGGGCGCCCCGTGCCTGCAACTGCCACTTCTATGGAAGTTACCGCCAGCAATAACGTTCTGTAAGTCCTGTCTGTGGGGGGCGCGGGGCTTTTGTCCCCTCCCCTCGTCATGAGTTTCCTTTGAGTGCATGTCTGCCTCCTCTCTGCTGAGGACGTTCTCGATGAGGACCGGGGCCCCTCTCCTCAGGTGTCGTGTGCATGAGCCAGTTTTAATTGAGATTTATTTTAGCAGAGCGAATTTCTAGTATTATGGAGCTGCTGCCATTGCAGTGTGTATCGGGCACTTCTGTGTGATGACCGGTGGCATTCAGTGCTTTTAGGACTGCATGGTCAGCCTGGGGCCTGGTGCAGTGAGGGGTTAATGCCTGTGCTGTCCCGAGAGCACAAGGAGATGTGGAAGAGAGTGGGATTTATTTTTGCACGGTTTAGAGCTGTATTTCCCCCGCAGTGACGACTCTGTGGTGCAGCAGACACCCAAAGGCGGTGGATGGTATGGGAGGCAGCAGAGGGGACTTTCTTGGCAGTTTATGGATGCCATCTTGGTTTTTGTGCACTGGACTAAACTTGTAGAATCCAGATCCAAACCACTTTCAGAGCAAAAGTGTATTTCTCTGTCACATGACTGTGCCGTCTGCTCCCCGTCTCGCGGTGGCCATGTTGTACAGAGGGCTCTCTATGTTCTAGGTGGAGGGATGACATATTTACGTGCACGGACCATGGAGCCTCCGGATAGCTGCGCTTTCTTGCTGGTTTGTGTGTATATGTATATATATTTTTTTTTCATTTTGTAATAATCATGGGTTTCATGTGAAAGATCCCGGTTCCTGCGATGCCAAAATGCCCCTGTTGGCCGCCACGTGCTCGCTGGGAGCCAGAGCTGAACTGATAAGAGGGAGGAGCCTTATATAAGACAAAGCTACTGCACATTCCCCATAGATCGTAATCATGGCCTCATCTAGTACTGGGCTTGTCACTGGCAGTGGTGCAGCCAGCCATCAGTGGGATATTAATGGTGCGATTCTGGACATGTCCTCTGCTGCGCCATGTGGGACCGGTCTGCGGTTATTACATTTTCGCTCTCCTGTTGTGTGAATGTTTTAGTAGCTTTTTTATATAAGTCAGAGATTTGTAACGATGAATTTCACTGCAGGATAGACGTCGGCCTTAATAAAGAATGTAAAAAGTCACCATCCACGGGAGCGTCTGCAGAGCATCTCTACCGCGCCCGGGCTTCATCCATGTCTGGTCTTATCCTCTACTCACAAGCAGAGCTGTGGTCACTTTTCTGCTGCTGTTACATCATGTCTTATCCTCCGCTCACATCCAGAGCTGCAGTTATTCTGTTGCATCCCCCCTTTCTGTATGGCGACTGCAGGTATTTCATAGTCCCATCAACGACTTGTACTGAGCTGACAACTGCTTAGATCCAGGCAGAGTGGTTGGGGGCTGCTCTGGATGTGACTAAGAGTCTAGGACATGATGGGATCAGTGCAGCACAAGTAGAGCGGGTGATCCTGACAGATGGATAATTGGTTCTGCCCCAGTTTATAGAGGTGGTCCAGGACAGGAATGAATATCTGCTGTTCTTCCAGTACCTCATCTGTCCATATGTGGTTTTCCAGACCACCTGACGCTCCTGCTCAGACATGGTGCAGTCTATAGATATATACTTCCTGGCAACCCCTTTAATAAAGCCCCCACCACTGATATTCAGTCTGTCGTACTGGTGCTGTGGTCCTGGGCCGCTGCTGTGAGTAGTCACGTGCCCGCCTTGGGGTCAGTACGGCCGTTGACCCGAATCTTCAGTATTAGCGTTGTCAGCTGTCCTGGGGAGGGGCATTTGTCTTTCGTTCAGTCCTGAACTTCCTGTGTTTCTGGAGGAGCAGCACTGCTCCCGGTTTACAAAATCCAGAAGATTAATTTCACTCTTTCTAAATAAATGAGTGTTGTGTGATTTCCACTAAGGTCCTATGCATATAGTTATTGACTGGGGTAAGTCCGCTGGGTGCTCTTGTCTGCCTGCCCGCTGAGTGCTCTTGTGTGCCTGATGTGTGCTTTTGACCGCCTGCCTGCTGAGCGCTCTTGTCCTCCTGCCCACTGCACCGTGTGTACACTGGAGTCCGGGGTGTTCATGAGCTGAACCTCATCTGCTTGTCTTATCCCTAGGACCTGTGCAGAGGGCAGAGACCACAAGATCGGACCCTACATCTTGGTATCTGCTCTGCGGCAGACATTGCACTAATCCGTCAATATCAAAAGATCCGATGTTGCTCTGATTCATCACCCATCCTGTGCGCTAGCGGCGATGCACTTCTCATGCGTGATGATACCTGGAGGTAAATGATTGCCAAGAGGAGCTTTCTTGTTCCCACTGATCTACTGTGAGCCAAGTCGCCGTGTGATTGATCCGGCTCCTGCTCTCCAACGATGTGGACTGTGTGCACACAGCTCAATGATTGCTGTGGATTTACCCTCCAGATCTGCGAGCAGAGAATCTGCATCATATACCAGTAGCAGTAATGTGGAGAAAAAGAAACTGCTGCTGAGGATCTGCGCAGAAATCCACAAGGCGCAGCGCCATGTCCACCAGTCATTCCTCTGCCAATCTCCCTGTGGCCGTCGTCCTGTGCAGCGCTGCTGAATCCACTTGCAGATTTGACTGGATCTGTGAAAATGTCAGCAGCGGATTTTCCCGTCATGGGTGAACGTCTGTGTCAGTATATTTGGGACTTGAGAAGCTGCAGGAAAGGGGAGTGTAAGATCTGGTGATTTCTTCACGTCGCGGCGGTGCACGAGCCACATGCGTGGGATTTTGTGGTCTTTTGTGTCTCCCTGGTGAGATCCAGAGTCTTCACACAACAGAGAATGGATGATGCGTTGATGTTTTGGCACACATTCAGATGCTGTGGTTTTGGCGGTGGGCACACGGCTGTAAATCTGTAATAAAACTGCAAACACCCCCTCAGGGTTAGGTGCACATGGTCTGTAAACGCTGTGGGTTGGAAGCTGCGTACCTCCGCAGTATCCAGATGTTACAGCATAGTGGATGGGAGTTGAAGAAATCCCATTCCCACTAAGCGTGCACCGACGCCCGGGGATCACCTGCGGAGACGGAAATGTGGCGCTTTTCTCCAGACCGCAGCATGTCTATTTATCTTGCGGAGATGCGAGTCTCCGCAAGATAAAGCTCACCTGTACAATGTATTGGACGCTGGGAATCTGCACTATTCAATGAACATAGAGGAGTCACCTGAGTTCAAAAGCTGGCAGCGCTTTGGACGCAGCAGACATGTGCTATATCTAAAGCGCTGCCAATTACTGACCATCTGCACATACCCTAACTGGTGATGGTGCAACGCCCGGACGATCCTTCCTCACCTGCCATCTGGTGTCCAGATTTTCTTCCATAGTGTGTACAAGTAATGATGTAAAACATGGACCCCGGCAGCGAAACTGTCCTGATCTAAGGCAGAGGACCACAGAGCGGCCGGAGGTACAGGCGCAGCAAAATCTCATCTACAGCAGAGGAACACCGAGCGGCTGGAGGGACAGGAACGGCAAAACATCCTCATCTACAGCAGAGGACCATCGAGGGACCGGGCCAGTGAAACTGTCCTAATCAGCAGATCACCAAGCAAACGAAGGGATTGGGGCGACGAAACATCCTCATCCACAGCAGAGGAGCACTGAGTGGCTGGAGGGACTGAGGAGGCAAAAGGTACGAATATAAATCTTAACATGCAATATTTCATTAAAAATAAAGGACACAAGACAGTTTACTCAGAGGTATAAGTACAAGATCATTGAAATTTAGGGCAGTAATGAAGTTGGCAAAGGTCTTATTCGTGCCCATCCAGATGACAAACATGTCGTCAATATATCTAAGCCAGCATAGTATACAGGTGCTTCTCACAAAATTAGAATATCATCAAAAAGTTAATTTATTTCAGTTCTGCAATACAAAAAGTGAAACTCGTATATTATATAGTCATTACAAACAGAGTGATCTATTTCAACTGTTTAATTCTGTTAATGTTGATTATGGCTTACAGCCAATGAAAACCCAAAAGTCATTATCTCAGTAAATTAACAAAACACCTGCAAAGGCTTCCTGAGCTTTTTAAAAAAGGTCCCTTAGTATGTTTCAGTAACTCCACAATCATGGGGAAGACTGCTGACTTGACAGATGTCCAGAAGGCAGTCATTGACACACTCCACAATCAGGGTAAGCCACAAAAGGTCATTGCTAAAGAAGCTGGCTGTATCCAAGCCTATAAATGGGAAGTTGAGTGGATAGAAAGTGTGGTAGAAAAAGGTGCACAAGCAACTGGGATAACCGCAGCCTTGAAAGGATTAAAAGGCCATTCAAAAATATGGGGAAGATTCACAAGGAGTGGACTGCTGCTGGAGACATTGCTTCAAGAGCCACCACACACAGACGTATCCAGGACATGAAATACAAGAGTTGCATTCCTTGTGTCAAGCCACTCATGACCAATAGACAATGCGAGAAGCATCTTACCTGGGCCAAGGAGAAAAAGAACTGGACTGTTGCTCAGTGGTCCCAGATGTTGTTTTCAGATGAAAGTAAATTTGGCATTTCATTTGGAAATCAAGGTCCCAGAGTCTGGAGGAAGAGTGGAGAGACCACAATTAAAGCTGCTTGAGGTCCAGTGTGAAGTTTCCACAATCAGTGATGGTTTGGGGAGCCATGTCATCTGCCGGTGTAGATCCACTGTGTTTTATCAAGACCAAAGTCAGCGCAGCAGTCAACCAGGAAATTCTAGAGCACTTCATGCTTCCCTCTGCCGACAAGCTTTTTGGAGATGCAAATTTCATTCTCCAGCATGACTTGGCAGCTGTCCACACTGCCAAAAGTAAGAATACCTGTTTTACAAACAACAGTATCACTGTGCTTGATTAGCCAGAAAACTCGCCTGACCTTAACCCCATACAGAAACTATGGGGTATTGTCAAGAGGAAGATGGGAGACACCGGACCCAACAATGCAGACGAGCTGAAGGCTGCTATCAAAGCAATCTGGGCTTCCATAACACCTCAGCAGTGCCACAGGCTGATCACCTCCATGCCACGCCGCATTGATGCAGTAATTAATGCCAAAGGAGCCCGGACCAAGTATTGAGTGCATTTACTGAACATACATTTCAGTAGTCTTTATACAAAGAAATAGTAGTACTCACCAGTCTATGAAGTCCAATATTTATTGAAACTGTTAAAACATCTTCAATGGGAGATTGAGTGCATGAGCGACGACGGCCATTTCGCGCAATTGTGCTTCTACGGGTCAGTCAAAGGAAATGACGAAGGAAGAAATACCTGTGTGCAGGTACACTCCTCTCCAAAATCCCTGACTACTAACAATAACAAAATACACAATACAAACAATAAATGTGCACTTGTTTATAATCACAATTGTTTTATTACAATACCTTGAGCAAAAATGTAGAATTACAGGAAGATAGGGTTGATATGTCTAGCATTGAAGTCGGTGGATTCTACTGCAAAAGTGGGCATAATCCACCTGGCTTCACTTCTGAGCAGTTTGTTTAATCTGTTTTTCATTGAAAAGAAATTTAGAACAATCGAGTAACAAAGGATTCAACAACATAACTATTACAGAGTACAAAAAGAAATCTCATTTACAACTGTATATCAAGACCTGTTGCTAAGTCCCAAAATAACAGAACTTTCAGGTCAAAAGTCATTTCCAGTCAAGTCCAACAAAATCTGAAAAGAAAAGTAAATCCATGGCGGATGAAGAAATCCCCTATCCAAGGAGACTGTATGAACTTTGGCAATTCATATGAAGTATCCACTGAAACAGAGTGACCAAAACAAGAAAAGCAAGGTCACTCCAAATGATAATGGTGAAACACGAAAAGAAAGAATGAGACGAAGAGGATTAAGGGGGGGAAAGAGAGAAAGGGTGGAGGAACCATCAAGTCTGATATAACGGGTAAACTTGCACCCCTATAATGACGTCCATCTAACCCATATTGTTCGATCTACCTTCCTTATGGCTTAGAAAAGAGGGATTGAAAATCCTGAGTCCATATACAAAGTCCAAGGACTACAAACCTGCAGATATTTCTCCATTGAACCATTAACCTCAATGGACAATTCCTCCGTACTTTGAAGGCTGGTCATGTTTTTAACCCATTCAGACATATTCAGAGACTGGGAGGATTTCCAATGTCTCAGTATCACAGTGCGCGCAGCAGTTAAGCAGAATCGTAGAAGCCCCTTTTTCTGGAACCGAAACGAGCCTGGGAGGATAGATAATAAAGCCACCTGGAGGGAGTTGGTCACCGAATGACCGCTAATGGCTTGATAAGCGGAATCCAAAAATGGCTTAATATGATTACATCCCCACCAAATGTGTAGCATGGTACCTCTCTACTCCACAACGCCAGCACCTATCGGAGACGGAAGGAAAAGCGGAGTGTAAGGCCTCTTTCACACTTCAGTCGTGTGACGTCTGCCCAAGTGTGAAAATGGCGGATCCGTCAGAAAAGTGTAAAAACGGATGTAAGTCCGGACCGAGGGGAGAGAGAGACCCCGGACAGTTTTGTCCGCATTTTCAATGGTTTTCTATGCAGGCGACGGTTCCGCCGCCCATAGGCGGCCATTAAACAAAATGGCGGATGCGACGGATCCGCCGTAGTCAGCCATTTTGGCGGACCAAAAAACCGTTGCATTGGACGTTTTTCTGAAATGACGGACGCCAATTTTTTGGCGGATCTGTCAAAAAACTGACCTAACGGACGACCATCCGTCAAAATCCGTCACTAATGCAAGTCAATGGGAAAAAAACGGATCCGCCAAAAAAAATTGGCAGATCCGTTTTTTTCACAATTTGACGGATTTTGACTGACGTCGCACGACTGAAGTGTGAAAGAGGCCTAAGACATCAGGACAGCAATACCACCTGGTGAGAATTTTGTAATTCTTTTCCTATGTGGCACAGGCAATAGAGAATTTGTGAGTATACGAACACCTTCCTCCACTCCGCTTCCGATATATCAACTCCCAACTTGCCCCTCCACCTCTCCACGTACTTTGGGATCTTGTCTTTGGTATTTTGGTTCAAAAGAGCATATATTAAGGAGACAGCATGTGCAGCCGGAGACCCCAACAGGAAAAGCTTTTCAAACGGCGTAGGAAGGGAAGAGTGTGAGCCTGCGCCTTCTAGAGACGAGAGGAAGGATATTGGAGGTATTCCAACCAATCACAAGGGCCCCCGCCCTGTGACGGCTGCACTGATTCGAAAGCGGGCATGGCCGAACCCTTGAGGACATGATAGCATCTAGTATTGTCCCTTCTCTCCCACCCAAGAAAATGATCCCTCTCCATCCCCGGGGGAAACTCAGGATTAGAGAAGAGAGGTGTAAGCGGTCCACTGCCTAAGGAGAGAGAGCCTCTGCGGGTCTCCAGATCTCATCCTCTAAGTGTATCTTTAAGAAGGTCAGCTTCAGATCGGAGTTGACATCTACTTTTAGAGCTGATCCAGGGGAGGCTATGAAGTGGAATTTTAGAGCTATCTTGTTCTATTTCCACCCATTGTTTGTCCGAACTGGGGTGCTGCCAGTCTAGCATGCGTGTCAACAGTGCTGCTTTGTGATGTCATTTGAAATTTGGAAGACCTGCCCCCCTTAGCCTTTGTGCCTATATAAAGTACCCATGCCAATCCGGGGTCTACCTACCCTCCCGTCCCACAAATGTTGAGATGGCTGATTGGATTCTGGAAAAGAAAGGAGGAGGAATTAGAGAAACTGTCTGGAAAATATACAGGAAATGAGTCATTACATTCATTTTTATCTCATTATTCCAGCCGAACCATGAGAGCTTCGGATTATCATAGCCATTTAAGTCTTTCAAAGTCTTATCCAAAAGGGGTTGGGAGTTTAAAGAATATAGTTTAGTATGATCTGCTGGGATGGTTACCCCCAAGTATGTTAATTCTGTTTCCTGCCATTAAAAGGGAAAATTATCTTTTAAGATGTTGAATTTCATCTCTAGATAAAGTTATATTAAGGTCCTCCGATTTAGAATAATTCACTTAAAAATTACTAAGATGTCCAAATGTCTCAAATTCTTTGACTATGGAGGGGAAGGAGATGCGAGGCTGTGATATAAACATGAGGCCGTCTGCATATAAAGCCGATTTTTACATTGACCTACCCCAACTGGAATACGCGTGAATGCTGGGGTTCTTTCTAATGGCTATTGCCAGATGTTCCATTATCAATACATACAAGAGAGGGGACAAAGGACACCCCTGCCGTATACAGTTATTGATGTGGATAGGGGAGGACAGGAACCCATTAACCCTAGTATAGAGAGAGAATCTTTTCGAGAAATTTGGGACCAGGCCCAATTGATGCAAGGAAGCTGACATGAAGCTCCAGCTGACCCGGTTGAAGGCCTTCTCTGCGTCAACCGAAAACAAACACAACGGGAGCGATCTGGACCTCGCCGAGTCATCAGAAGAAATTTATATGTATTATCTCTGGCCTCCCGGCTCTTGACAAACCCTACTTGATCTGTATGAATGACCCCGGGTAACAAAGGGCCAACCTATTGGCCAGGGCCTTTGATTAATGTTGACATCAAATTGGAAATTAACAGTGGATCCTTCCCAGGTTTTGGTAAAACACTGATGTTGGCTTCCAGGGACTCTGGCACGAATGGGGATCCGTCTGACACAAAACTGAAGACTTTTGTTAGGAAAGGGACAAGTTGCTCCCTAAATACCTTATAAAATTTTGGAGTGAATCCATCAGGGCCTGGGATTTTTTCCCACTGGATTTGATTTAACCCCCAAAGGTGGTTTGCACGTTAATGACCGGGCCAATTTTTACAATTCTGACCACTATCCCTTTTATGAGGTTATAACTATGGAACGCGTCAACGGATCTTGGCGATTCTGAGATTGTTTTCTCATGACATTGTTCTTCATGTTAGTAGTAAAATTTCTTTGATATAACTTGCATTTATTTATGAAAAAACGGAAATATGACAAATTTTGTAATTTTCAAACTTAATTTTTATGCCCTTAAAACAGAGAAATGTCACACAAAATAGTTACTAAATAGCATTTTCTACATGTCTACTGTACACAGCACAATTTTGGAAATAATTTTTTTTTTTGTTAGGAAGTTATAAGGGTTAAGTTGACTAACGATTTCTCATTTTTACACTTTTTTTTTTTTTTTTAGGGACCACATCACATTTGAAGTCACTTTGAGGAGTCTATATAATAGAAAATATCCAAAAGTGACACAATTCTAGAAACTGCACCCCTCAAGGTGCTCAAAACCTTTCTTGGAATGTTTAAAAAAATGAACATTTTAACTTTTTTCACAAAATATTTGCTTCAGATCCAATCTTTTATTTTATCAAGGGTAACAGGAGAAATTGGACGACAAAAGTTGTTGTGCAATTTGTCCTTAGCACGCTGATACCCCATATGTGGGGGTAAACTACTGTTTGGGCGCATGGCAGAGCTCAGAAGGGAAGGAGCACCGTTTGACTTTTTCCACGCAGAATTGGCTGGAATTGAGATCAGACGCCATGTCACGTTTGGAGAGCCCCTGATGTGCCTAAACAGTGAAAATCCCCGAATTCTAACTGCAACCCTAACCCCAACACACCCCTAACCATAACCCTATCCACAAACCTAACCCTAACACACACCTTACTCTAATCCTAACCCTAACGGGAAAATAGAAATAACTACATTTTTTGAATTTTATTATTTTTCCCTAACTAACGGGGTGGTAAAGGGGGGGTTGATATACTATTTATAGTGGGTTTTTATGTTTGGCAGCTGTCACCCTTTTTTTGATTGCAAAAAATAGTTTTTGCATCACCACATTTTGAGAGCTACTGTATAATTTTTCCATATTTTGGCCCACAGAGTCATGTGAGGTCTTATTTTTTGCGAGACGAGTTGACTTTTTTGTTAGTACCATTTTTGGACACATGACATTTTTTGATCGCTTTTTATTA
>VIAB01013068.1:58514-68781 GCA_009801035.1 Oophaga pumilio
GTGTTACATAGGACTGCAGGTGACATCTACTACATTATCTGTCAGGGTACGTGTGCACGATCCCAAGTTTCTGTGGGTTTGACGCTGTGCATTTATACAGCGTCAGACCCGCAGCGGCCAGATGTTACAGCGTAGTCGAGGTTTCTCTAAATCCCATGCCCACTCTGCGTTCTCAGACGCCCGTGGCTCATCAGCGGAGACGGACATACGGCGCGTCTTTCCAGACAAGTATATTGAACTCGGTAAATCCACATGGCTCAGGCCGGATGCACACGATTGGGAACTTTGGAAGCAGAGCGTCCGCTGCCTTCTACTGAACGCAGGTAAATCCGCATGTGATCACTGTGTTCACGGCGTCCATTACATTCTAGTGATGTCCTTGTGTTGTGGAGGAAGATAAATTGACATGCTGCGGTCTGCAAATACGCTCCGCATGTCTGTCTCCGCGGGTGATCCGCAGGCGTCTGTGGAGGCATAGTGGGCATGGGACTTCTAGAAATCCCATCCACTATGCTGTAAGATGTAAGTACGCAGCGTCCAACCCGCAGCAACTCCGGATCGCGGGCGCGTACCGTGAAGCACACGCAGGTCGCCTGTGTTCAATAGACGTCAGCGTTGTGGATGCAGTGAACGTGCGCTGCTAGTTCTGGATCTCTACAGGAAAAATAGGAAATTACACAGTTTCCCTTGAAATCATTGGGCTTCCTGTGTAATACACGTACTAGAGGTAAAGGTGTTATTTGGAGTCATCCTTGTTTGCAGATACATTTTGGACTCTTTCTCCTCCAGGAACTTAGAATTCCCTAAAAGAATACTTGAAATGAGGTTTTCTACACAGGACTGTCACTTTAAGAAATGCCCTAAAATATTCTGCACAGCAGAACGAAGCCGCGTTATGCCGGGAGCCGGCGTGTAAAAACACAGACGCCTCAGTCCACAGGTCACATCCCCACTGGTGTCATCAGACCCGTGTGTGAAAACGTTCCCATCTCTGGGGATTTATGCAGGAGGTTTTATGAGGGCGATATAATGGAATATGACAGGACATGATGGGTGTTGGATAAGGCGGGTGACATCAGTGCGCAGCCCCTTCCCCCGCTGTGACTCATCCAAACTGCAAGTTTCATGGAGGTTGCACATATCAAATATGACTCAGCCATTTGCCAGGAAAGCGCCATTTACAGCAGCCGCCGCCTGCATTTAAACACCTGATTGCGCAAAGCTGCACTTATCATAAGCCCAGAACATACGAAAATATATCTGACAACTGCATAAATAGCAAATCCCCAATGCACTCTAACTACGGGGGTTGCTCAGAGCAGATCCTCATCTGATGCCTCCAATTCTGCAGCTGCCTACACTGCAACTGTAAAAGTGTCCAATGTATCAGCGAATGATCATTGCCACCTGAGGAAGACAGAATTACCTGTTGAAACGCGTTGCGGTTTTAATAAAAGAAGATTGTTTATTAATTGAGCCAGTTTTTGCGCTCCTGCTGACCGAGTTTCATCCAACTCTGCACCTCTCTTCCTCATCTGAGGCACCCGGCTGGAGCTGCATTACATCACCCAAAGCTACGCTTGGCTGGCGCTCCTCTGTGACCGTCTTACCTTGTCTGATCATATATTTTTCTTAGCTGCGATAGATCAGTGTATTATATTGGGATGTGCGGTCCGGGGCTTTCTTGCTACAGTTTTGTTAAACCCTTTAAAGTGGGCTTACAAGACTGCCACATCTCTGCCCCACCACAATGGCTGATTTCCTCATGTTTTACTAATGTTAAACTTAATCATGCAGGTATTGGCAGCGGCGGTTGGGCAGAGTTTTGGCTGCACTGTCCCCATCTGCGCCCAACATTTGTTTTTGTATATTCTTTATTATATAAACAAGCATAAGAACAATAAATAAGAAAAAAGGAAACATTACACAAGTTACAAAACTCAGGTTACATTGTTTGTTAATATGTTACCACATGTATCCAATGAGTGTTCACAAACATATGGGGGAACTGGAGGAAAGATCATCAATATGTGATCAGTTGGGGACTGTCTCCTGGAGCAGGTGTGGAAAAAATGCTGCAAAGTAAGAAGCTTTCAAAATTAGAAATGTTAATGGTTTATTATTATCAATTAAAATGCAAAGCGGAATCTAAATCAAATTAATATTTAGTGACCACCTGTTTACTTCATTAATTCTTCTAGGTACGTTTTCAGAAAGTGAGGGATTTTGCAGGATTACAGTTAGGTGTATGAGTTACCAATTCTACCAATCATTTCATAATGGGCATCATTTTCATATATAGTTTGAAACAGTCATTGACTGAAACAAAAACAGCTGTGTAGGAGGCTTAAAACTGTTCAAGGAACAGTCAAGCTATAAAAATGAGATTGTGGAAGATAGTTTGATGTCACAGGTCATAAACCATGACAAGACTGAGCAGAGCAACCAGACAGAAGGTAGTTATACTGCATCATTAAGGTTTCTACCAAGTAAAGGTTTCAAAGTTGACTGGGGTTTCATGATGTGCTGTCAAATGTTTTAAGAATTTACACAAGGAAACTTTGTGCAGCAGATGAAAAACATATCATTTTACTTGACTTTGAAATGGGAAGATTTCTAGCAATGCCATCAGCTCAGAACTGGCAGCGATCATTGGGACCCAGCTACTCCCATCTACTGATTAGAGAAGTCTGGCCAGAAGTATTCGTCATGGAGGAAATATGGCCACAGATATTCTACATGGAAACAAGTCCGAATTACTCAATTATGCACTAAAACAGATGATGGTGGCGACGGGCGGTCACCAAATACTGATGGTGGAGGTGACGGGCGGTCACCAGATACTGATGATGGAGGAAATAGTCAGTCACCAGATACTGATGGTGGAGGTGACGGGCTGTCACCAGATACTGATGATGGAGGAAACAGTCGGTCACCAGATACTGATGGTGGAGGTGACGGGCGGTCACCAGATACTGATGATGGAGGGGACGGCCGGTCACCAGATACTGATGGTGGAGGTGAAGGGCTGTCACCAGATACTGATGATGGAGGGGAGGGCCGATCACCAGATACTGATGATATAGCTGATGCTCAGCAGATACTGATGAGATTTACTTCATTGACTAATTTGATTTTTATTAATTAACAAATTGTAATTAACACTTCGAATTTTGAAAGCTTATTACTTTGCAGCATTTTTTCCACTCCTAATGCTTTTCACTGTGCTGTGTGCAGATATGTGTATATATTAGGGGCTGACTTACCATTGATGTAATCTGGTCACAAGGGATAAGGGGGCCTCTAGCAGGTGGGATTGTGCTTTATGAGGAGCTATTGGGCTGCAAAGGGCCCATATATTATACTTGCACAGGGACCTTGTTGGTCTGTATCGGCTCCTGGATGAATGTGATAAAGTAGTATTCATGGCAGGGTGGGGGCTGGAAGGTTTGCAGACGTCTTGTCAATCACTCTGGTTATGGACTCCGCAGTCAGCCCCTTGTTATTTGTCTGAAATGGTCGATAACATTGGATAATATGTAGTTTTCACGTGTTGCTGCCCCTTTAAGGATGACTGTAAAGTGAAGATGTCACATTTGGGTGCAGTTTCTCCTCTTGACCTTGGGACGTCACTTTTTCCTTCCATCCCCATGGGAAGTTCATACCTTTAATTATGGATTTAGAGAGGTGGGTGGAATTGCTCCATCACGGCTTCTTTTTTAATCCATCTACAGTTGTTTCTCTTTGTTCCTTAAGATTAAGAAGAGGTGGCAAACAGCCAAACACGCTTGCTTCATTGCCTCCAGCCAAAGAAACCACAGTCATCCACCAGCATGCCTATAGACCTCTTTAATTAACTCATCACATGCTGGCCTGGCCGCCTCACATGGGGTATATTGCTTCCCTCACAGTGTCAATATTAGTTTTTGGCAGTGGGGAGAGTGAGGACTATGTGAAAACACTGGGCACAAGTAAATAAGTGAACCCCCGGAATGTGCGATCAGCAGCTGCCCCATTGTTACACCGCGGCTTCTACGCACATTCACTTCTGGCAGAAATCATCCATTGCCGAATATTAGACAAGCACTTTCCCATTATTACACATCATCCAGTCATCATATCTCACAATGAAGCTTATAGCTAGTATGGGAGCAAGGAGTAAATCAGCAGCACAGAGCAGCGCCCCTAGTGGCCACATTGGTTGGAGGATAGTGAACACTGCTACATGGAGACCTGAGTGTGAAAATCCACTTTTTATAACGTAAAGTTCTGCAACTTTGTAAAATACTTTTCAATTCATTTCTCACCAATTTCAAGATCTCTGCTAAAGCTTTGTTACAATTGCACCCAGTGTAAACAATGTCCTGAGGCCTGGACTCCAGACTGATACATTGTAGCACTCTATGAGGACAGGGGAGATTTGTGCTGATGATTTTGTTTCTTGTCGATTTTCTAGACTGGATGCAAATGTAACAAACCCTCAACCATGAAGAGGTCTCGGCTTCTTTTCCACACTGCAGATTCGGTCACTATTTCCCTACTGTCCTGGTTGCTACAATGTATCAGTGCAGCTCACAGGTATCGGCCTTGGGTCTGCGCCTATAATTTACTGTAATTGCCTCTAGACTGGATATAAAAGTGTTTCAGGCCATCAGCTGTAATATTTTACATTATGGCTTATTATTATTTATTTCTATAGTACCATTAATTCCGTGGTGCTGTAAATGAGAAGAGGTTACATACAAAGTTATAGATATCGTTTACAGATGACAGACTGGTACAGAGGGGAGAGGACCCTGTCCTTGCCGACTTACATTCTACGGGGTCTTTGTATCCAAACTAAGAGGTTTCCATCTTCTATCAGCAAAAATCGATATTTCCTAGCACAGAAGCCTCCAATATGTGATTACTCAGTGTAATGATGTGTATTCCCTGCCATGGCGCACAGGTATTGAGAATACAGGTAAATCGCATTAGCCCGGAGTCCAGGGCAGGAGAGATTGGACTCTGCATTAGATACAATTGTAGCCAACCTTCAGATATGAGAAGTATTCAGTCACAATTGTTCTTGTAGAGTTTGGATGTAAACGAGAATATTTCCATCCACTGACCAACAAGCAGAGATCTTGAAAATTGCAAAATAGTGGACTAAAAAGCTTTATAGGAAAGTTGTGGAACTTTTCATTGCACAGAAACTTTTCTCACAAGTATATCTCTATAGAGAGCGTCATTTTCCCCCTGGTGGCTCCATCCCTCCTCCTGTCACATCTAATCAGCCGCGTATTTCATTTGTGTCCACCCAAGTCCAGGAGAGAAGGAGATGCTCTAAAAGCCTGGGAATAAACAAGGGACACAAACTGTTTCCCCCAAAAAGGGCAGGTTCTGGCTGCTCGGAGGATGCGGAGGGCCGGGCCACTGGAGGGAATGGCACAGTTATTCTGGGCGCTATTCTCTGCGGGGTCAGGGGTCAGAGTCAAGTCACAGAAGGTTGTCACAGCATCCAGGACGACAATTTCATGCCCTGAATTCGTTCTCTCTGTCCAGTTGCAGGGAAGCGAAACAAACACTGCAGTTTTCCACTCTGATTAGCAGCGTCAATGGGAAGTCCACTCAGTAAATACTTGTTGTTTTCTAATGTGTTTCCCCAAAAATAGTCCTGGTGCTTTAATGAGCTGCTTGTCGGAAGTGCCACAACGTATCTCCCAACACAAAGGAAGCCCCATAGGACCGAGCGTAGACGGCGAGCGCATGATGACGGCCGCTCCAGGTCCAGTGACAACAAATCAGGGGAAAACAACGTAAAGATGACAGAGGAAGGCGACATTTCCTGCAATGAGAAGAATAAGCCTGAGTGCAAAATATTTGGAGTTGAGAGTCCTCAGTGGTTGATACCTTTTAATGGCCAACTGAAAAGATGGTAACAAATTGCAGCTTTCCAGACTACTCAGGTCTCTTCATGATGATCTACTGGCTAACACGGTACAAAGATATACATCTTTCCTGTATCAAGCCTGAGTCATCATCTATAAGCGGCTATACAGTGGGCAACGTATCTAAGCCGATCATGAGGGATGCAGCATATTGGTCCAGTCTCCCAGAAACGGAGGAAACGCTGCCAGAAAATCGTTATTAAAGAGTTTGTCTCCTTTAAGAAAACTTTAGCCTGCTGAATAATATACCGCACTCTTCTCCCGCACAGCGCTCCGGGCGCTGATGTTTGGTAGCAGCGGTGCCATCACGTGGATAGTCCTTCAGCCAAATAATGAGCTCAGAGGTTCGTGACATCTACATCGGCAGAACCACTGAGCTCAGTGACTGGCTGCAGCTCTGTCAATGTGGTGTCACCGCTGCAGCCCATAGACAAACACCAGAGCAGAGCAGGAGACACAGTGCTGAAACCGTGCAAAAAGTTCTCTGAAAAGGGAAAATCTCTCTTGGAAAGATGCACCCTGAATGTCATAGTGTATGGCGCTGACCTGCTGCATCCAAACACACATTCAGGGGCGGAAATTGTGTTTAAAGGGCATGGTCTGTCAAAAGGGGGCAAGTTTAATCAGAAAAACGCCAGTGCGCTTTGTGGCAGTATCCAATAAAAACAGTTTCTAACAGTTGTGATAATGTCTGTTGTGCCTCTGTATTCAACAAGGTGTTTTGGTGCCCTAGGCAGAAGAGGCAAATGGTTCCCCCAACCCCAAGCAAAGGAATGGGTCAGAGACTAAGGTAACAGGACCCCTAACACACCTCCCACCCTCTCCAATGGGTCAAGTAACAAGCTCTGACCACCACTTCCACTAGAATTGTTACTTTTTACCACCAAAAAATACTAGCAAAATCCAAAAAAGTGCCATACTATCGGGGTGAGGCTTAATAGGGGTGCAATTTCACAGTTACCTAGAATCACTAATTGTTTGTAGACAATTTACACAATACCAGGGACAAGTAGCGATATTCATCCCGGACGTCCTATATTGTAAATGTCAGACCTAAGGACGGTCATGGAAACTTATCTAGCTGAACTATAATTGGGGGGCCGTTTGGTTTCCAGCATTTGGCGGATACCCCATAGATAAAGGGATACGTATGGTGGTGTTTGCCTCATGTGACAAATACAGCTTGCAACAAAACTGATGATGGTTCTTGTGCCATATTCCTGTGCTGATTGAATCTGGTTCTTGTGCCGTATTTATGTACTAATTGTGGTTCTTGTATCATACTTCTGTATTGGTTGTGGTTCTTGTGCCGTATTTATGTTCTGATTGTAGTTCTTGTTGCCGTATTTCTGTACTGATTGTGGTTCTTGTGCCGTATTTATGTTCTGATTGTGGTTCTTGTGACATAATAACACACTACTGATGGCCGGCTCTGGTGATGCATTCATGTACTGATGGAGGTTCTGGTTATGTATTTCTGTATTGATGATGGTTCTGGTGATGTAGTCATACATTCCCAGAACCATCATAACTACTTGACTACAAGAACAACAGCGATAAATTGCAATGTGAAGTCATCGCCATATACAATTGTATCACTTGAACCTACAACTCTCAGTATGTTCTTAACAATGATAAGGAGATGCTGGGAGTTGTTATTAGTCATTATCAGACTGTGGACCATACAGGAACCACAGGACTGAAAAGATGCAGGCAGGGACACAAATAAACGCATACACCCAGGTACCTTATAGGTGACATCTTCTCTGATTGGACTCATTTTCTTGCTTTTCATCTCCTTAATGTCCAGATGCCATGATGACTTTTGACATCCTCTGCTCATCTTCTCCCATCTTCTGCAGCACATACAGAAATGGTGCCCTTAAGAATAAGAGTGTTATTAATATGTCCTCTGCATAAAAATATCTGTCCATATTATGCCCTAAATAAGCCTCCTATGGTATATGCCCTCCGCACTGTCTGCCATTATCATCTATAGCCACCACACCGTCCACCTTTTTGAACCACGACCCACTCCATGGCGGTGCCCTCTGCGCTGTTTTCCCTTACACGCTCTACATCTCCACACTGTCCCCCCACCATGCTAACCTCCATTCTGTGCCCCATCTTCACACTATGCTCTCATGCTGCCCACCATGCTGCGCTCTCCAAGCTGTGCCTCCTTCTCACACTGCCCCTACACAGTATAATGCCCCCTCATATGTGATGATATCCACTACTGACAACTATACAGTATGGTCACCAGGTACAGACTGGGGCTGAAATTCAGCCCTGGCATTTGAAATCACACAGGCCCATGCTGTCCCCGTCCCCAAGCACTAGATGGGATATATTACTAATATTACCCTGGATGGAGGAAATCAAGATTTACTACAAGACCAGTATTTCTAATGTTATCAATGGCCTGCTGGCTAAGTGACGGAGTCAGCGACTTTGTGCTTTGTCACAACTCTTCACAGTATGGGAGTCTTGAGAACACCGATTCTGTTAACAAAGCAGCAGACAAGGTGGCCCACGATCAGACAGGCCCTTCTGGCATTTGCCAGAATTGCCAGATGGCCAGTCCGGCCCTGATGGTCACCAAAACCCTCTCATATAACATGATGTCCCCACAGCCCCCAGTATAACATCTCTCACAGCCCACCATGTAATATGATGTCCCCACAGCCTCCAGTTCATGTCCCCTACATTATATTTACCTAATCCAAGCTCCCCGTCTCCTCTTCTATCTGGTATAGCAGTGGGCGCTGTGCAGTGCGATACAATGATGTCATCGTGTCACCTGACACCACAGGGCGCAGGCCGGAAGTAGCTTACGTCTTTACATTACAGATGGAGCAGGGAGCTGGTCGGAGCCCCTCTGCTCCTGTCCATCTGCCCCTGTCCCTCTGCCAGTCTCTCTGCTCTGTGCTCCTGTCCTTCTGCTCCTGTCCCTCTGCTCCTGTCCCGCTGCTCCTCTTCCTCTGCCCCTGTCCCTCTGCCTCTCTGCTCTTGTCTGTTGTGAACATGTTGTAGACAACTTCGGAGCTGAGGATCCCTCTGGTGGTTGCTGAGGGTATTGCACCTATGTTGAACAGCAAAAGTTCACCACCTACAATGGATGAATGGTTATCAGGTGGGACGGACCGGCCTGATATAAGTGAGCTGACCTCCCATGATCCTCGCCGGTGATCAATTGTTCTTCCTGGTCTAGGTGGGAATTCAGCTTGCTTTTCTGCTGTCTCCTGCTATCACTCAGATAAGTTACCTTCTGTTTTTTTTTACTGTGGCTTGATTTTCTTTGTATTTTCTGCATTGCTTTTTGAGTTCAGCCGGGTCCCATTTGGGGGCTTGTGCTGGTCTCTGTTCTCTTTTTGTATTTGTTCATTTGCTCTGTTCTTGTGATTTTGTGCTGCTGGGTAGCTGCGTGTTCACATCAGAGATCTGCTATAGGTGGTCGAGAAGGTGTGGTCTCAGCATTTTTGGATTCAGAAGTGTTGGAGTTTTTCCTAGGGTTTTTATGGGTTGCAGACAGTATTCTCTCCTGTGCTGTCCTAGCTAGACAGTTTTGGGCCCCAGCGTTTGCTCAGTCTATTTTCTGTCTGTGTTCGTGTTTTCATCTTGTTTAACCACCATTATATGTTTGGGGGCTTCCTACTCTTTTGGGGTTCTACTCCGGGGCAGTTAGCTTTCCTCTTTCCATCTTCAGGGATAGCTATCTCTCCGGCTGTGACGAGGCGTCTATGGCATCGTAGGAATGTCCCACGGCTGCTTCTAGTTGTGCGGTCAGTTTAGGGGTCTGCAACCTATTAGTTCCAACCTCTCTGGTGTGTGACTGCCTTTGCGGTTATTTGCTCCTGTCCTCCTCAGCTACCATAACATAACACTTGTCCCTCTGTGCTCCTGTCCTTCTGCTCCTGTCACTCTTCTCCTGTTCCTCTGCACTTGTCATTCTGCTCCTGTCCCTCTTCTCCTGTCCCTCTGCCCCTGTCCTTCTGCTCCTGTCCTTCTGCCCTGGTCCGGGGTATTATTCACAACAGTTGTATTCGCATCTTAAAGATGGGAATGCAATTGAGTGCAGGGAATGACAACCAGGGTGCAGGCAGTGAGCGGTTTTAGTGACTCACTGACACTGCTTACCGGTGCCTACACCCTGGTCATCAGTGTGCCGAATGATGGCGGACGGAAGAAGTTGCTGGGTGGCTGCCGACACAGCCTTGCCAATGATTTCCATTTTAAACTGTGCCCCAGCAGGAGGTAAGAGGTGGTGCCCTAGGAAGGTGCCCACCCTGCCTATTGCTCGTCCTGATGCTGTCTGTAACTAATCCTCTCCTGTG
>VIAB01013069.1:7979-24925 GCA_009801035.1 Oophaga pumilio
TTTTGTAAATCCACCTTTGGTTTTCAACACTGCCTGAATCCTTTGGAGCATGCTCTTCATCAGATTTATGCATGTCTCAACCGAAATCTGATCCCACGGCTCTTGTACATGTTCTCAAATTTGGTGCATAATGGTCGACTCACTTGGGTAAGTATACAGCTTTTTCTTAAAATCTACCCACAAGTGTTGAGGCCTGGGAAATGTGAGAGCCAATCCAACACCTCTACTTCATTGTCATTGAACCATTTCTTTGCCAATCTTGACGTATGCTTTGGGTGGTTGTACTGCTGAAACAATATGTCTTCCTTTTTATACCCATAGTACTATAGTGTATAAATTAACTTGTATTGTAGAATACTCACATATAGCTCAGCACTGAGATCACCATGGATTCTGGTCAAGTATCCATCACCTTTGGCTGCAAAACAGCCCCGTTTCATCAGGCTTCCTCCACCAACTTTGACAGTTTCTTCAATTTCTCGATCTGTTAGCCCTTTTTCCTCTTGCTTCTTCCAGACCCCTTTACACCCAACAGAGACTAGTCTATTGATTTTCATCTTATTGCTCACTCATTTAAAATCTTCTAATGTCCACTTTTCATACTTTTTGCAAACTCGAGCTGAGGCATCTTATGACAACATTGAAGTCAAACCTTCTTTTTCTTTTTTCAGGCCACCATTCCAGACTTTTGTAACATGCTTCACACAGTACATGCATTGACATCTGTGATCTATTATGAAACATTTGAGCCACCTCTACTGCTGTGATTGTTGCGCCAAAACTGAAAGACCTTGTGATGAACCGACATGTGGATGCCAATATTTTGCCTGGATGTACGCCTCTTGGCGAATGGATGGACTTAATTTTGTATTCTTCCAACTGTCATGGGCCGGTTCTCACATGATGCAGTTTGTCAAATTTCTTGGTATCGATGCGCTGGGTGATGCTGTTTCTCTTGTCTTGGGAAATCTTCATGACTGCTCCTCGATTCTAACCAGAGACCTTTCGCTTGGAAATCAACCTAGTAACACACTGAGCTATTAGTGAATGTGACAACAGGTTGTAATTTGCAGTATACTGGAACAAAAATTTTTTTTCACCATCAGGAGCAAAACAGTAACAATGCAGTAACATGACAAGAATTTACATAACTAATCATATGCTACATAGTTGCAAGACATATTTATGTATGAGACAGCCAAGATGATTGTCTATAAAGTGATGGTAGTCTCACATTCGAAGCAGTAGTGGATGGTGAGATATGTAGCCTGAAATTCTAATGTTCAAAACATTGTTACCCTTTTGCTTGTCATCACTGTATATGGTAACTTGTAATGTATAAGTAAGATGTCTGGTGTAATGCATAGAGTAAGACATAGATTAGGTTTAAGACATCAGAAAGACTCCGGCATATTACTTTAAGTATAAAATGTGTAATGTATGTAAATATAATACTGTAATACATATTGTTTGTGATAGAGATCTTCCAGCTACATGCTGTAGTTGGAGGGACAAGCCCTTGTAAAAGGGAACTGTTTCCTGATAGTTAGTCATCTAGGGAAGTAGAGGTCAAGTTCAAATTGCATTGAGAACTCAGCCATTGTTCATAGCAGTGGGAAACCTTACTAGAATCTCTTGCAAACATTCATGCAACATCCAAATCCTAGGGCTTGGTACAGGTGCTATACAGAGAGTGCTTTATCCTTTAGCATACAGAGGAAATTGGATGTGGAACCGATTTAAGGGAAGTTGACAGATCCCGGGTGCATAGAAAGACTGGACAGGAAATCCATGGGTCTGACAAAAACAGTTTACGTTGAAATAGTTCAGGAGGAGTGGAGAGTAATGCTTTAAACGTACTGTGCTAAAGAAACAAAGAATAAGAAGTGTATTGTCCAAAACTGCATGTTGCAATCTGATAAACTTGAGCTGTCCAGTAAACTTTTACTTGTTGAAATGAACTGCGAGTCCCTTGAGTTATGTGCAGCAGTTCCTGAAGATGGAGGCCTGAAGACAGCGGAGGCCAGCGACCTATAAGCTGATGTGATGCACCCCACACTAGATAGCACATTGGGACTGGGACACAATTTTCCTGTAAAGTGAGAGGGCGTTATGGAGCAGCAGCTCGGCCATGGCTACCACCCTCAGTCGCTTTACAATTACACATTGAGAAGCAAAGAAGCACAGAGTGCTGTTCATACTAATACTTCACCACTACATGAAGCCCAGAAGATGCGGTATGAGGGTGGAGAAATTTGTAACTGACTTGGAACAGGATAGGACCCAAACATTTATTCAGAAGGCAAGTGGCCCAATACAGTAGTCACAGCTATATTGCACTTTTAACAGCACTGTTCTGCAATATGTTCAGTAATGAGCTTTTCAACAACTATAAATTCCATGTTCCTTCATTGATTGCAAGGCATTCTGTCCCTTGGAGAAAACAACCCCAAATCATAAAGTTGTTTTCACCATGATTTTCTGTTGTAATAAGTATTTGATATTATTGTGCAGTGCTCTTTTACCTCCATACACATTACTGTGTGTTTTTGGTACACAGTTGCACTTTTGTCTCATTTGTCTATAGAGCATTTTCACTGAAGCATTTTGAAACATCCAGATGGTTGTGCAAGCTTGAGATAGGCAATATTGTTGTTGTTATTTTTGAACAGCAGACATTCATATTGTAGTATCCATACTTCATGTTTTTGAAGTTAGATGTTTTTGGGTCATTTCCTGTTTCCCCTTGGTCCTTTGTCACCAGTTTCAGAATTGAAATAGTTTTCTTCACATAATCTTTCGGGAAACCCAATCATATCAAGAGTGGCAATAATACTGAACTTACTCAATTTGCAGATAGTTTGTCAAACCATGAATTCATGTTCAAAAAGGTCTGTAGCAATGCTTTTGAAGCCTTTTCCAGCACTATTTGTCTCTATAACATGTCTTCTAAGATTTTTGGAAAGTTCTTTGCTATTGCTCAGAATTAGAACTCTTTTTTGATGATGTCAACAATATGTGTACCTTTATTTAATCAGCAAATCATTTTTGAAACTCAAAAAAATCTTATCTTCTTAGGGGTTAATTTAACTCCTTAGCATTACATGCTGGCTCCCTGACTTTGATGCGATCTCGCAAAACTAGTCTACATCGTTTCCAACAGGAAGCAGGAAAGGGAGAGAGAGGGGGAGAGAAAGAGGGAGTGCTTTATAAGCATAGTAATTATGCATTAGCATTAAAGTGAATATTAATATTTCACTCACCTGTAGCAGTTGTACAATGCGGCACAACACTAGGTATCAATGTTAGAAAATGAATTTCTTCTTAAGCATGATGCCATTACAGTAGATCGTGGAAGAAAATTTGTCCTTTCCAAAGGAATTCCTTCCAACCTGAGGTGTAGTAGTGGTGAATATCCCAGAAGGGAGCTTCCATTTCAAAAGAAAGAGATTCCAAATTAGATCAATACGATGTCATCATTAATTACGGATTTTTAGTAGAAATGCTTTTAATTTTTTTGTATTTATTTTAAAATATGAGCAACAATGCACTCCGATAGTAACAACTAGAATGCATGAGATTAAAAAATTAAAACACAATGCCTTTCAGATTATGCAACCTTCATCATGTCTCTGAAAATGTATGCCTTCTACAAATTATTTATATTTTCCCCTATTTTTAGAGGTGGGGTTTTCCCAAATTTGAGAACCAATCATGGTCATCTCCCTATATATTCACATAAGGTGGATAATTAATATATATTGAATGATTACGTTTACAGTGTGTTCGGAAAGTATTCAGACCCCTTTAATTTTTTCACTCTTTGGTTCATTGCAGACATTTGGTAAATGCAAAAAAGTTCATTTTTTCTCATTAATGTACTCTCTGCACCCCATCTTTACTGAAAAAACAGAAATGTAGAATTTTTTGCCAATTTATTAGAAAAGAAAAACTGAAATATCACATGGTCATAAGTATTCAGACCCTTTGCTCAGTATTGAGTAGAAGCACTCTTTTGAGCTAGTACAGCCATGAGTCTTCTTGGGAATGATGCAACAAGTTTTTTCCACCTGCATTTGGGGATCCTCTGCCTTTCTTCCGTGCAGATCCTCTTCTACAGAAGCAGATTAATGTCTGCTGCTTATGCAAGTCAAGAAGTAATTAGGTAGAAACAACTTTTGGAAGATTTCGGCAAGCCACTAGCTCAACCAACAGTTATCTATGAGGACAACCAAGGATTCATTAAACTTGCCAGCAGTGAGAAGATTAGTGCAAGGACTAAGCACATTGATGTAAAACATCACCACTTATGTGACTTAGTGGAACGTGGTGTTCTCGAGTTTGTTTATTGCGAGTCTGACAAGATGATAGCTGATGGTATGACAAAGCCATTATCAAGAGCCATGTTTGTGGAATTCAGTACCACAATGGGACTAGCAGGATAAGTAGTTGTTGAGTGGGGGTGTTGGAATATGTTTGGTGCAACAACTCCATTCCTGTATATGAGTGTTTACTTGCTAGATTTATGTATGCTGTTTATTAAGTTAGAACAAAAAAACTCCCAGAGGCTCACACAGGGATAGCATGTGACTGTATTTCCTGCATTTTGTGTATGAGAGAAGCAGCCTGCTTTAGATGCTGCACAGTCAGAGACACACAAATGATTTATTCCTGATCTATGAAGCTTGTCATACAGTGGGTTTGGAAAGTTTTCAGACCCTTTTAAAATTTTCACTCTTGTTTCATTGCAGCCAATAGGTAAATGCAAAAAAGTTCATTTTTTTCATTAATGTACACTCTGCACCCCATCTTTACTGAGAAAAACAGAGATGTATAAATTTTTGCAATTTTTTTAAAAAAGAAAACCTGAAATATCACATGGTCATAAGTATTCAGACCTTTTGCTCAGACACTCATATTTATATCACATACTGTCCATTTCCTTGTGATCCTCCTTGAGATGGTTCTACTCCTTCATTTACCTTTACCAAATGGCTACAATGAAACAAAGAGTGAAAATAACCCCAGAGCCAGAAAAAATACATCAATATCATTCAAAACAGGATCCCCAGGTGTCAGGGAAAAAGCCCAATCCTGAGGGTCGCCGCGCAGGAGAGAGATGACAATTTGAATCTGCTGTGCTGCGTTCCCTGAGGACTTAGGCTTTAAGGCAAAAAACAACTTACAGTTATTTTTGAAATTCAGAAATTTAGCCCGATCCCCCAAAAACAAATCTGGCATGTGAATCCTAGGTTTCACAACCGGCAACCCAGCAAGATAGGTAGCAATACTCCGTACCTCAGTGGCAAGCTGATCCACACGGCCAGACAACTGTGCAAGCTCCATTGAAAGAGAGAAAAAAAATTATCCTCAGCACCCAGAGAAAAAGAGGGAAAAAATGCCACAAACAGGAAAAAAAAAATCTCTGACAACTTTTTTTTTCTTTCCACACTATTTTTCCCTTCTGTGAGTACCATACAATTTTCAGTGTGGCCAGTGATACTGTTATGTTTAGGTAGCTGAGGAGAAAAAACAAAAACGGCAATACACCAGAGAGGCTGGAACCTATTGCATTGCAGTAACCTGAACTAACCACACAACTAGAAGTAGCCGTGGAGCGTTCCTACGTTGATCCTAGACGCCTCGTCACAGCCTGAGAGATAACTACACCTAAAGGCAGAAAGAGGAAAGCTATCTGCCCCGGAGCAGAGCCCCAAAGAAAATAGGAAGCCCCCAAACATGTAATGGCGGTTAGACAAGAAGAAGCACTGACACAGACAGAAAATAGAATGAGCAAACGCTGGGGCCCAATCTGTCTAGACAGAAAAGTACAGGAAAGGATTCTTACTGCAATCCAAAAAAACCCCTAAAAAATACCAACTCTTCTGATTGCAAAAACACCTGAGATCACACGATCTCTACCACCTAAATCAGAACTCTGGTGTAACAAAACTAAGCCGCAGCCACTGAAAAAAAAAAAGGAAAAAGCAAAAGAACAAATAACAGTGGCTACAGATAAACTGAGAGGAGCACAGGCCCCAGAAGGGAACCTGGCTGACCTCCACAAAAGTGCAGAGAACTATGCAAAAAGCAAGCACAATAATAAAAGCAGAAAATATCTTATCTGACAGCAGAAGATGCAGACAAGACTCAGCAAACTACCAAATGAACCAGGAACCACAACTGAGACAAGAAAAATTGATCACCGGCAACCATAATGGGAGGGAACCTCCCTTATATCAGACAAGTCAGCGATCCCAGATTGCCATTCCTCGCTGAAAGGTTCAGTACTGTCTGTAACCACCAGAGGGAGCCTCTGCTCAGAAACCATCTCTAGCACATTCATAACATTGGTCCTTAAATTGGATATAATGGGACACACTGACCTTAAAAAGCAAAAAACATGTGGAAACCACAGAAGCAGTGCACAAGTCCAAATATTGGATAACAAGAATAATTTTATTAGTATGAAAAGATAAAATGGTATTTGGAACAGACAAAGGGCTGAACAATTAACACATGTAACCACAAAAGCCCAAATGGGCAGAAGACAGAAAACCACCTAGGATATACCGCATTATATATGAACGTACATCACTCTGGGACCGATATACCAGACAAGTGCATAAATAGGAACAGATGTAACAAATAAGTGCATGTGTACATAATTACTGCTCAATATCTCCTGCACATAGATATAACATGGCCCAAATTTTGTGATCTAGAAAAACAAGCGGACGATAGAAGCAAGTGATAACATACCAGGTGGCTCTCTGTCTGCCGCCTTCCCCGACGCGCGTTTCGGCAATTCCTTCCTCAGGGGGCGTGACAGGATAAGGAACGGGAGGATTTTATGGCTGCAAAGGCCGGAAATGCGCATATGCTGACTCAGATGACGCCGCATTCATCACCACGGCACAAGCCCAACCTCCCATGGCAGTACACATGGGGCCCTATGTGACTAAACGTCAGAGGTGGGCGCGGAGGTGGGAGAAATAGGGCGGAAGTCACGCCAGCTTGTTTGTAATTATATAGCGCGGCCATATTGCTGATGGGCAGAAAATATAATATATGTAAATATTGACAGCACATAATAAAAATAATATATACACAACTATTACCATTGTGGCATATATTACCCAAGATAATAAATAGTATACGAGGGCACGAAAATAGAGCATGAAATAGTGCAAGAATATACATACAAAAAGGCACAGTCCTAATCACAATCAATAGGAGTGGATAACATATAGTCATATGAACCCATGCACATAAACATCAAATATAAATCATATTAAAATTACATATGCAGTAAATAACGA
Source organism: Oophaga pumilio (assembly GCA_009801035.1). Taxonomy (NCBI): domain Eukaryota; kingdom Metazoa; phylum Chordata; class Amphibia; order Anura; family Dendrobatidae; genus Oophaga; species Oophaga pumilio. The sequence continues at coordinate 15,302 of VIAB01013069.1, forward strand.
AAAATATCGAAAATATGAGGCACCATATAAATGTGTACATATATAATAATAATCAGGACCATATATGCATATACATGAATATACAAGAATATACAAATATATTACAGCACAATGTATGTATAAGACAAAAATATTATTGCCCAACAATATTATAAACCCAACCAAAGTGTAAAACATTTATAAACATGATTGGATTATCATAGTACAACATTGTTACAGAAGTTATCTATAGGTAATAGACCACAAAAATTGTGTATACACAGAAGCACCGCTGAAGATATAGAGTTTATTTCGCAGTTCAATGGCGCGCTGAAAATCCTTCCGGACGAAATCCACATCATGGCATTATGGTAATGAGTCAAAGAACCATTGCAAACCATTGGGCCCTCTCCTGAGAGAGAGACAACTTATCCACTACTTGATCCCAAATCTGCTGCATTCTCTCCACCATAGAGTCAACACCCGGACAGACAGAAGCCTCCACCTGCCTGGAAGAAAACCGAGGATGAAACCCGAAATTGCAGAAAAAAGGGGGCATCAAAGTGGCAAAACTGGCCCTATTATTTAGAGCAAATTCAGCCAAGGGCAAAAAAGAGACCCAGTCATCTTGATCAGCAGACACAAAACATCTCAAATAAGTATCCAAGGTCTGGTTTGATCTCTCTGTCTGCCTATTGGTATGAGGGTGAAACGCAGAGGAGAAAGACAGCTGAACTCCCAGTTTAGAACAAAAAGTCCCCCAAAATCTGGAAATAAATTGGACTCCTCTGTCAGACGCAATGTTCTCCGCAATGCCGTGCAATTGAACCACCTGCTGAAAAAACAAGGGCACCAACTCGGAAGAGAATGGCAACTTTGGCAGTGGCACAAGATGGATCATCTTGGAAAGTCTTTCACAGATCACCCAGATAACGGTCATTCTCTGAGAATTAGGGAGTTCGGAAATAAAATCCACAGAGATATGAGTCCATGGCCTCCTGGGCACAGGCAATGGCAATCCACTAGAGCGATAGCAAGGTTTGGACCGAGAACAAGTCCCACAGGACTGCACAAAATTCCTGACATCATGAGATAAAGTAGGCCACCAAAAGGACCGACTCACCAAATCACTAGTACCAAAATTACCGGGTTGACCAGCCAACGCGGAGCAATGAACTTCTGACTTAACTTTCTTCCTCCATTGGTCTGGAACATACAATTTCCCCCCAGGGCAACGTTCAGGTTTATCCCTCTGAAATTGCTCCAGGGCCAGTTTCAAATTAGGTGAGATAGCGGAAAGAACCACACCCTCCTTCAGAATGGCAGTAGGCTCAGTCACATCAAGAGAATCCACAAGGAAGCTCCTAGAGAGGGCATCCGCCTTAACATTCTTAGTACCCGGGAGAAAGGAGACCACAAAGTTAAAACGCGTGAAAAACAAGGCCCACCTGGTCTGTCTAGGATTCAATCGCTTGGCTGATTCGAGATAGGTCAAGTTCTTGGGGTCAGTGATGAACACAACTTGATGTTTGGCTCCCTCTAACCAATGTCTCCACTCTTTGAAGCCAATAATTCCCGATTCCCCACATCATAATTATGTTCAGCTGGGGAAAACTTTCGGAAGAAAAAGGCACAAGAGTTAATCTTAGAGGTTACAGGATCCCTTTGGGACAAAATGGCTCCTGCACTAATCTCAGAAGCATCTATTTACACCTGAAATGGGAGAGAAACATCAGGTTGCCACAGAACAGTCGCAGAAGTGAGTCTCTGCTTAAGCTCCTGAAAAGCCGAAACTGGCTCTGGAGACCAATTTACTACATCAGAGCCCTTTTTGGTCAAATCAGCCAGTGGTTTCATAATACCAGAAAAATTACTTGAAAATTAATTGTAAAAATTAGCAAAACCCAAAAATCTCTGAAGAGCCTTCAATGAAGTGGGCTGACCAAATCAGAAATGGCCTGAACCTTGACTGGGTCCATTTCAATAGCAGACGGAGACAAAATGAACCCCAAAAACTAAACCTTCTGTACGCCAAATAGACATTTTGATCCCTTGACATACAAAGCATTTTCTCTCAAAATATGGAACACTATCCGAACATGCACCACATGAGAATCCCAGTCATTAAAAAAAAAATCAAAATATCGTCCAAATAACCGATCAGAAACTTATCCACAAAATCCCGGAAAATATCATTCTTCAAAGATTGGAAGACGGAAGGGGGCATTAGTGAACCCAAAAGGCATCACTAGGTACTCAAAATGCCCTCAGGGGTATTAAACACCGTCTTCCATTCATCCACGTGCTTAATGCGAATAAGATTATACGCCCCCTAAGGTCAAGCTTGGTTAACCAACTAGCACCTTTTACTCGGGAGAATAAATCGGAAATCAGGGGTAAAGGATACTTATATTTAACAGTGATCTTATTAAGGAGACAATAGTCAATACATGGTCTCAATGAACCATCCTTTTTGGCCACAAAGAAAAAGCCGGCACAAAAGAGTGAAGAGGACGGTCTAATATGACCCTTCTCCAATGACTCTTTGATATAAGATCGCATAGCATCATGCTCAGGTACAGACAAATTGAAGAGCCGACCCTTGAGATATTTACAACCGGGCACTAACTCAATCGCGCAATCATAACTCCTATGAGGAGGTAAGGACGCAGACTTACTCTCACTAAACACATCAGAATAATCTGCCAAATAGCCAAGGATCTCCTGAGACTGGGGAGAGGTAGAAAACACAGGAGTGTCACCATGAACACATTGACAACCCCAACTGGCCACAGACACAGACTTCCAATCCAAAACAGGATTATTGGTCTGCAACCAAGGAAAACCCAGTACAATAATGTCATGCAAATTATGCAACACTAAAAATTTGCATTTCTCTTGGTGGTCTGGGGCTACCCGTGTTATCACCTGGGTCCTAAACTGGGGTTTATTCTCTGCCAAAGGGGTTGAATCAATGCCCAGCAAAGGAATAGGAGTCTGCAGAGGTACCATGGGAAACCCACAGCGTTTGGCAAAGTCAAAAGCCATCAGGTTCAGGGCTGCTTCTGAATCGACAAAAGCCTGAGCAGAAAATGTGGACAAGGAGCAGATCAAGGTAACAGTCAAGAGAAATTTAGACTGTACATTGCCCAAAACAAATGAGCGCGAAAAACGTCTTCCCCGCTTAGGGTAGACGGAAATAGTATGAGAAGCATCCCCACAAATAAAAACACAACTTATTACACTTTCGAAATTCTCGATGCTGAGCTCCAGAAACAACACCATCACACTGCATGGGCTGAGGTTTGCTCACAATGCATCACCACCTCTCGCACATTTCTACGTTCATGTAAACGTCTGTCAACTTGAATGGCCAATGACATAAAGTCATTGAGACCAGATGGGACAGGAAATCCCATCATAACATCCTTTAGGGTCTCTGCCAGACCCTTCTGAAAAAGAGCCGCTAGGGCATCATCGTTCCATTTAGTAAGGACTGCCCACTTTCGGAATTTTTGACAATTTAACTCTGCTGTTTCCTGACCCTGGTTCAATGCCAACAAGGTTTTCTCAGCTTGATCAATAACATTACGTTCAACATGCAATAATCCCAGAGCTTGAAAAAACACATCAACATTAGCCAACACAGGATCCCCAGGTGTCAGGGTAAAGGCCCAGTCCTGAGGGTCGCTGCCCAACAGGGAGATGACAAATTGAACCTGCTGCGCTGTGTTCCCCGAGTACTTAGGTTTCAAGGCAAAAAACAATTTACAATTATTCCTAAAGTTCAAAATTTTAGACAGATCCCCAGAAAATAAATCAGGCAGAGGAATCCTAGGTTCCATATCAAAAAACTGAGTGAGATAGGCAGAAATCCCCTGAATTTCAGTAGCGAGCCGCTCAACACGACCAGAGATTGATTGAGATTCTTCAATCTCCATTGAAGAAAAAAAAATCCTCCTACTGCCCCCAGAGAAAAAGAGGAAAAAATATATTAAAAAAATTCTGAAATCACCTTTTTTTTTTTACTATTCTTTCCTTCTTTTGAGTACCCTAGGATTACTGTCAAGCCGGTGATACTGTTATGATTTGGTAGCCGAGGAGGACAGCAACAAAAAACAGGCTAAGCAACCGGCACCCAGAGAGGTTGGTAACTGGCGGACTGCAGACCCCTGAACTGCCAGCACAACTAGAAGTAGCAGTGGGACGTGCCTACGGTGCCCTAGACGCCTCGACACAGCCGGAGAGATAACTAAGCCTACAGAGAGAAAGGGTAAAGCTAACTGCCCCTGAGTAGACCCCCAAAGAAATAGGTAGCCCCAACATATATTGGCAGTGAAGCAAGATAAAATACGTACACAGGCAGAAAATAGTACAAGCAAACGATGGGGCCCAAACTGTCTAGATAGAAAAGGACAGGAAGGAATACTGTCTGCAATCGGGAAAAAACAGTATAAAAGCTCCAACACTTCTGATACACAAAAATACTGAGACCACACGATTTCTCCCCCACTAGATCAGACTCTGGTGTGCACTGATAGCATAACAGCAGATACTGAAATAACAGAGAACCGAAAAAGCATAAACTATCTCTGGTGTGAACAGGTAGCAGCTCAGTGGATGCAGAAATAACAGGGAACTGAAATGCATAAACAATGGCAAATGAAAACTAGTGTCCAGCACAGGCCCCCACAGGGGAACCTGGCTGAACAATCCAATAGGGCAGAAAACTGAGATAGACAAAAACACAAGCCACTGAAGTAAACAGCAAAAGACTTATCTGAAAGTTGCAGGACAAGGCAAGCAGCAAGCTGACTTCCAAAAGAGACCAGGAAGAACTAATCACTTGCAAGTATCATGGGAAAGCTGCTCACATATATCTCCCCAGTCAACACTCCCAGATTGCCAATCATCCACAGCTGAATCCTCAGCTAAAGGGCCTCTGTCAGTCAACGCAGCTTCATTATTATCAGCAGCCACCAGAGGGAGCCCCAACTCAGAATCCAGAGTGTTCACAACAGTTCTGTGCTGCTGAAGTCAGTCCAATTTTTGGCAAGGGTGTCTATGATGCCTATAAAATATTTTTAGCAATTTTACTCCCTCGGGGGAAATGTTTGTCAGCCATGCACTTAGTGTATGGGCATTACAAGCCTAGGAGACCTGCCCCTTTAAAATGGGCATAGTTTTAAATCAGGCCTTCCTCCATGTCTCATCACCCGCTGCCAGTTGATCACCAGGGTTAACGTGTTCTGTCCTGCTACAGCCAGTGTCAAAATCCTTACAAGGGGAGCTGCCTTCCCATGATCCTCTCTGGTGATCAATTGTTATTTTCCTGGTTCATTTGGAGGTCTGCTGGTGTCTTGCCTGCGTCTGCTACTTTCAGATAAGATATTTTCTGCTTATTTCTATTGTGTTTGCTATTTCCATTTTTGTCTGCACCTTTGTGGAGGTTGAGGTTAGCCAGGTCCCCTCCTGGGGCCTGTGCTTCTCTCTGTTTTCTGTAGCCACTATTATTTGGTCAATTGCTCTTTCCCTGCTTTTTGAGTGGCTGCGGGTTAGCCTTGTTCACTCTGAGATCTTATTTAGTGGGTGGCAAATTTAGTGGCTGATTTAGTTGTGTGATCTCAGCATTTTTGTAATCAGAAGTGTTGGAAGTTTTGCTAGGGTTTTGCTGGGTTGCAGATAGTATTCTGTTCTTTCCTGTCCTATTTAGTCAGTGTTTGGCCCCTGCGTTTGCTCACTCTATTTTCTGTCTGCGTTTGTGTTTCATCTTGTCTAACCGCCATTATATGTTTGGGGGCTGCCTATTCCTTTGGGGCTCTACTCCAGGGCAGTTAGCTTTCCTGTTTCTGTCTTTAGGTGTAGCTAGCTCTCTGGCTGTGCAGAAGCATCTAGGATCACCGAAGGTACGCTCCACGGCTGCTTCTAGTTGTGCGGTTAGTTTAGGGATCTGCAACCCATAAGTTCCCAACCTCTCAGGTGTTCAGCTGCCTTGCTGTTTTGCTCCTGTCCTCCTCAGTTACCAAATCATAACACATTCCGTTGTTGGGCTGTTTTTGGAACGGCGGGTTCTATTTGGATAGATGTTTGCTGATGGGTTGTGCAATTTCATGTGCTTTGTTTGAGACGTTTAGTACCTTTTTAGAGTGGGTGGTTAGGGACGTTGCCGGCATTCAGTCTGTTATTCACTATTTAGACAACTACCTATTTATAGGTCCACCAGATTCAGTGTTATGTAGAAATACATTGGCTGCCATTGAATGGGTGGCAGAGCGTTTTGGTGTGTCGTTGGCAAGAGAAAAAACTGTAGGCCCTGGCATGGTTTTAAGCTTCCTTGGGATACTAATTGATTCACAGAGAATGAAGTGTCGGTTGCCTGAGGATAAATTGTTGTTACTTAAGTAGGAAGTGCATAGGATTAGGAAACTGCGTAAGTTGACGTTGAAGGAGTTCCAGTCATTATTAGGTCGGTTGAATTTCGCATGCAGGATCATGCCCATGGGCAGAATTTTTTGCCGCAGGTTGGCTGGTACGACAGGAGGAGTGTGGGCAGCTCACCATTTCATTTGTTTGAACAAGGAGCACAGGGAGGATTTGATTGTGTGGCAACATTTTCTGGAACATTACAATGGTCGGTCATTGATCTAACAGGAGATCTTGAACAGTTTTGATTGCGAGACTTACACAGACGCAGCAGGTGGGGCCGGTTATGGGGCCTATTGTGAAGAAAGGTGGAGCAATGGAAGATGGCCGGAGTGGTGGCAGCGAAAGGGCCTCACGAAAAACCTGGCTTTGCTGGTATTGTTCCCAATTGTGGTGGCAGTTTCCATTTGTGGAGAAATCTTTGTGAACCGGAGGAAAGTTAGGTTTCATTGTGACAATGAGTGTGGTGTCGGTGATTAACAGCCTGTCAGCATCATCTCCCCCAGTGATTAAGTTGTTGAGAGAGTTTGACTTCCGGTGCCTTGAACTGAATGCGTGGATTTCTGCGGTGCATGTGCCAGGTGTGCAAAACTCTATAGGGGATGCTTTATCTCATTTTCAGTGTGAGCGATTCCTGGAACTGGCACCAGAAGCGGAGGCCTCGGGAGTGGAATGCTTTTTGCACTTGTGGCAGGTGATTACGGACGAGCAGGAAGGCTGATTCGTGAGTCTGTTACGAGCCAGACCTGGGCATCTTACGAAGCATCGTGGAGGGTATGGCAAAGTTGGGTGTTCCGGTGGGGAGCGGTTGAGTCTGAGGAAGATAAGACGTTGGCGTTGTTGTTTTTGGTGGTAAAGGTGGCAGAAATGGGTTGGTCTATTTCTAAAGTTAATAAATTTATGGCTGGTTTGGCATTTGTTTTTACGTTGGAGGGGTCGGTAGATGTTACAAAAAAGTTTTTGGTTAAGCAGACATTAAAAGGTTTTAGGAGGGGCCACTAGAGTTTTGATAAGCACAGACCGATCTCGTTCAGCTTGCTTGAAAGGTTAGGCATAATGTTGGAGAGGATTTGTTGTTCCAACTTTGAGCTGGCGTTGTTTAGACTTGCGTTTTTATTAGCATTTTTTTGGGGCAATGCGAATAGGCGAACTGGTGTCTCACAGCAGAAACAGGGCAGGTGGTTTGTTGGCAGAGGGTACGGAACTCTGGGTGGGGGCATTGCTTTTTGGATAAGGCGTTTTAAAACTGATCAGTTGGGAAAAAGTAGGCACGTGGTGCAAAGGAGAGTTGATGGGGCATTGATGTCCCCGCAAAGATGTTTGGAATCGTACTGGCACTTGTGGTCAGGGAGGGCGGGCCCACTGTTGTGTCATGCGGGGGCAGAGGCATTTTTGTCTCATTTTCAGTTTATTGCGATTTTGAATAGGGGGTTACAGGTGTTGGGCTTATCCCCGGATATGTACGGGTCGCATTCTTTTAGGATTGGGGCTGCTTCAGAGGCTTATAGTCATGGTTTAGGGGTTGATGCGATCCAACGGATTGGCAGGTGGAGTTCTAACCGTTACTTAACGTATGTGCATCATTAATGGTATCGGGGAATGTGTAATAGTGGCTTTAATGTTACTTGCTGCTGTGTATTTTTCAGGTCGTGATCCCTTATTAGACTGGATTTTCAGACATTCGTTCGTGCACTGGGGGGCGCTACGGGCTGATATGAGGCCGGACGGTAGGCAATTAGGCTTTAGTAAGGATCAGGTGGTTATTCGAGTTGGGGTTAAGAGGGATGATTTGGAGCAGGGTACTAACTGAATTTTCTCGAGCCACTCATTTTGATAGAGCGCCTGACATTTGAGTTGTGCATATGGGTGGGAATGATTTGGGAGATAAGCCGGTTAGAGAATTGATCAGGGATAATCTTTTTGACTTTTTGAGGTTGTGGACGTCGTTTCCGGGAGTGTTGACAGTATGGTCCGATATTGTTCCTAGGAAGAAGTGGAGGATGCCCCGATCTGTGAAGGGGATTAATAGGGCCAGGGTGAAGTTGAATAGGGCCGTGCTGATTTTTGCATCATGGAATGGTGGCATAAGTGTGAGGCATTTTGAATTGAAATCCAGGGTTGGTAATGTTTGATTGGAGGGTGGGGTTCATTTGAACGCAATAGGGATTGTTTTGTGGCCATTGGAGATACAAGAAGGGGTTGAGAGAGCATTGGCGGTGTTGGGACACTCACGAGCCTGAGGTGGTCAGGGCTGTTCGTGGTTGGTGGGGGGTGGGGTTCTTGGAGTTGATGCTGATTCATCGGGGAAGGAATTGTAACTAAATTCCTGACAGTTAAAATGGTGTGGAGTTGATCTGGTATTTGGTTATGGGCTCTGGATTTGGTTGTATCCTGGGAGCTTTTGGTGGTTAGTCTTCCCGAAACGAGTTGTATGGTGCCCTTGAGCTGGTGGGTAACATGGTGGTCGATTTAGTTGGTGCTTTTGCCAAATATAAAGCCAGATCTTTTGGCTCCAAGAACCCTCCCCTCATGTTTGAATAGAGATTTTATTAATAATTATTGCTATAATTGGTATTTGTTATTGTTTTGTTAATAAACTGGCCGCTGTGGCCAATATTATCCAAAGAATTTAATGAGTAGTGTTTTATTTTAAGGGTTGGTGTTTTTTCCATACCGGTAGGGTGCGGAAGGGTAGTTGCAAGGTAAGAAACCCGTATTCACCATACGCGGTCAAGGAGTGGTGATCTGATCTAAATTCTATTTCATGTATGTTCACTATCACAGCAGTATTGGCTGCCACAACCAGCACCAATATCAAGAGAAGAGATCTAAGAAAAACTCACCTTACACATGTTCTCAGACTATGAGCTGAGAACAAAAATAAGTGGAACCCCTCTTCCAGTCTCCTGCTAATTTAAACACATCTAAGTCAAATGGAATTAGTGCTGGTCTAAACAAACCAAAAAAAAGAGGAGACTCACTGAGAGCATTACCGTGACATGACAGTGGACTTAATACAGTCTGATCTTATTGTTAAAATATGTTTTACTTATTTTTGCCTAGCTAAATTAGATCAGTGTTGGATGTTCGGTCCATGTATTTTTGTACAGCTATGGTAAGTAGCAGGGCAACTTCTGTGAAATACAGACACATTCTCACTCTAGCAGTGGAACTCTGAGAACTCTGATCTCTATTTAATGCCTTAATTAGCAATGTGGTCAA
>VIAB01013070.1:38708-57418 GCA_009801035.1 Oophaga pumilio
AGGACTAAGGGAAGCTCACAGCCACCACTAGGGGAAGGTCACAGTCACGATTAAGGAGACCGAACAGCCACCAGTAGTGGAAGCTCACAGTCACCACTTGGAGAAGCTCACAGCCACGACTGAGGGGAGCTCATAGCCAACACTAGGGGAAGGTGACAGTCAGGACTAGGGGAAGGTCACAGCCGCCACTAAGCGAAGCTCACAACCACCAATAGGAGAAATTCACAGCCATGAATAGGGGAAGCTCTTAGCCACCACTAGGGGTAGTAGCTCGCAGCAACTACTAGGGGGAGCTCACAGGCACCACTAGGGGGATCCCACAGCCACTACTATGGTGAGCTTGCAGCCACTATTAGGGAAAGTTCACAACCACCACTAGGGGGAGCTCACAGCTATCACTAGGCGAAGCACGCAGGCACCACTAGGGGGAGCTCGCAACCACTAATAGGGGAAATTCACAGCCGCAAATAGGGGAATTTTGCAACTACCAATAGGGGAAGCTCATAGCACCACTAGGGGGAGCTCACAGTAAACCAGGAATGAAGGCACTTTTGCGAGATCTCGGGCATGGATGTAGGTCACAGAGAAGAGTGACATGTCAGTTACTGACAGAAGGCGGCAGCAAGTGTAGAAAGAACAAGAGAGGCCAGAGAGCTGTAGTGCACGGCCTGGCCCCTTACACGTGTGGCTCATTTGTATGAAAATTTGCCAATGGATTTCTATAAAAAGGAGGCACAGACTTACAAAACAAAGGTATGGACGTCAACAACATTACAGGCACTTTGCATAGAAAAGTTAGTTTGGGGTCTAAACATTCTGCTGACCAGTTCTCTTTAAATGCATGTTTTTAGGGCTACAAAAAAAAACATTTTTGCAATTTGATTTAATTAAATACTTTGTGCAATTTTGAATTTTACAGGCTTCTTAGATTCAACTTTGATTAGGTCTTTGGTGACAACTCAGCTGAGAGAAGGTCAGAAAAAGACAGATAAAGTAACAAATTCTCCCATCAGACCATTAGGAAGAGCTCGCTGACAGATTTTCATATAACTCATTCTGCTGCCAGCAATAGACAGTGCAACACAACAGAAAACCAATTGCAGAAATGATTTCAGCTCCAAATACAGGCATTTGAGCAAAAAAAAAAAAAAAATCCATTAAACTACTTCCTGCAGGCTGAAAAACAGCGCTCCCACCCTTCTGAAGATTTAGGGGACTAAAGTTACATTTTTCCGATACAGAGCTGTAAATCTCCAGCACAGATGTAGCATGAGATTTTGCATTTCATACTACAGTCGTCCACTTGCCAAGTTTTCTAGTCGCTGTTTTGGTTGACGCTCGTGGCATGCAGAACGCCTCGCCAACATTTATAAGTTCCGACAACTGTGCTGCCGCAACCCCTCCACATCTGTTTCATGCACCAATATCCACTCCCAAAAACTGCGATTTGATGCCAAAGCTTTGTACAACCATGGAGCATCACATGGAGGCTCCGGCGCACAAGTCTTAATAATTTTGCCACATTTTTTGGGGGCTGTTTTAAAGGCCAAAATTTAAGTCAGCTGGCATTGATTGTGCCAATTTCATAATTAATAATACATTTTCTTTATCACTCAGAATTATCCACCTCTCCTGGAAAACCAAACACACATTTTTAAAAGTTGAGAAAAGTCACAATTTTTGAGTGGCTTAATAGATGTACATGCAAAAATTCTGCCTGCAGCTGCCACTAGGGGGAGCCAAGTAGCATATTGAATACAGATTTATTATGGCACTCAATGTAAGTATTGTATGCATACGCTCTAGAGCTCCCCCTACCTGTAAAAATGAGAAAGTTAAACGAACTGGGCAAATAGCTTATATTCATCAAACCAGCGAATTGAGAGGTAACATATAGTTTACAGTCCCTAAAAATTCAGTTCTAGATGTTTTTATATCGATATTTCACCATTAAATCATTTTGTTTCTGTTGTGCATTTAGCAACAAAAAAGAGTTAGGACTTGTTTTTTAGATTTCATTTTTATCTGACAACTGAGAATACTACTGACAACTCTGATCCCAAGTTCCAGTCACTAAAAATGTCTTGTGAAGTTGTGATAAAAAAGATTACAGAGTTTCCCAGACTGTACATCTCCCACTTTAATTCATTCCCCTTTTTTGTCATCATTTATATTATATTAATTAGAATTTTGTGAGACAAGTTCCTGGAACTGGAGGGGTCATATGAGAATGATACAGAAGAAATCTGACATTTACTGAGCATCTTAGTCATGTGGAAGTCGATGCATCGCGCTGTAATCCGCGGCCTGCGGTCTCTTGTGCAATAAACTGGAGAGCGCGTAAACAGTCACATCTGGGACAGATGCTGCTGCTCTCAAAAAGGGGAAATCAAAAGCATAAACATGCACAAAATAATGTCCCCTGGAGAAAAAGGCTCCTCAGTGCTCATATATAGAAAGTAATACCGCCATACAGTGCACGGATGCATTCAGCGTCCAAATAATATTACTATATACTGGGTTAATGCACATGAGGGAAGATAAATAGCGAAACAGAAAAACTATACTACATTTCTAATTGGAGGTATTTGCTAATATTATAATTATTACACCTACTATATATTGGGATAGGATCTTGGAGATGGCAATACATCTTTAAATAGGGATAGTGTTGAGGATAGGATTAGTGATAGGGATATGGTTGGGGATAGGGTAGGGGATAGGGTTGGGGATAGAGTTGAGGATAAGGTTGAGGATAGCGTTGGGGATACGGTTCAGGATAAGGTTGGGGATACAGTTCAGGTTAAGGTTGGGGATATGGTTGGGGATAGGGTTGAGGATAGGGTTGGGGATAGGGTTAAGGATAGGGTTGGGGACAGGATTGGGGATAGAATTTAGGATACAGTTAAAGATAGGGTTGAGGATAGGGTTGGGGATAGGGTTAGGGTTAGGGATAGGGTTGGGGATAGAGTATGGGATATGGTTGGGGAAAGGATAGGGTTGAGGATAGGGTTGGTGATACAGATAGTGTTGAAGATAGGGTTGGGGATAGGATTGGGGAAAGAGTTGGTGATATGGTTGAGGATAGCGTTGGGGATTAGGTTGAGAATAGGATTTGGGATTGGGTTGAGGATATGCTTGAGGATAGGGTTGGGGACAGAGTTGGGGACAGGGTTAGGGATAGGATTGGGGATAGAGTGGAAGATATGGTTGAAGATAGGGTTGGGGATAGGGTTGGGGACAGAGTTGGGGATAAAGTTGGGGATACGGTTTGGGATACAGTTCAGGATAAGGTTGGGGATATGGTTGGGGATAGGGTTGGGAATTGGGTTGAGGATAGGGTTGGGGATAGGGTTGGGGACAGAGTTGGGGATAGAGCTGGAGATATGGTTCGGGATAAGGTTGGGGATACAGTTCAGGATAAGGTTGGGGATAGGGTTGGGGACAGGGTTAGGGATAGGATTGGGGATAGAGTTGAAGATACGGTTGAAGATAGGGTTCGGCATAGGGTATGGGATAGAGTATGGGATAGGGTTGGGGAAAGGATAGGGGATAGGGTTGAGGATAGGGTTGGTGATACGGTTGGCGATACTGTTGAAGATAGGGTTGGGGATAGGATTTGGGATAGGGTTGGGGATATGGTTAAAGATAGGATTAGGGATAGTGTTAGGGATAGGGTTGGGGATAGAGATAGTGTCAGGGAATGGACTAGGCTAATAAAATAGTTAAATAACAAAAATGTAATGTCAAAATGTAAAACTTTTTATTTTTAAATTCATATGTTAAATTTCAGCAAACAACAGAAAACAAAATTAGCAGGTCAAAGGCCAAACTGTAAATACATCAGGGGCTTATTACTAAACTGGAGGAAGGGACTAAGACAGCTATTGGTTCACTGGTTACAGAATGCGGAATACTAGCCCTCCACCAGGTAGCACACCGCAAGACCCCATGAAATGATCTGCGTATTATGAGCACATGATTGATTATATGACTATTGTTACATCATCACTATTAGTAACATATTATATTGGCGCCTCGAGCAGACACTATACTCTAATTGTACTGTATATACAGCCGCAGACAGACGCCCTGTGATACAGACACCGGATATTTGTGAGGCCGGTGACGTCTCTCTTCACAAGGATCTGCTAACAAACACTAAATACATCAATGCTGCGAATCTGACACTAACAAGCTGGGATCTAAGGAGCGGGTCAGAACTGTGCGCTAAACCAAGATGGACGGCTCTATCAGTCACTTGTATTATTTCCACTGCCCAGAATTCACAATTTATCACCCCGTCCCTTTAATATGAACCACTAATAGTCACTATAGATGGAGTAAAGATTATCAGAATCTGTGCAGAGGGATCACCTGAAAGCCACAATGCAGCAATAACTGAATGTGATTAATGGGGAGATCTCACATGTTCTTACCTGTAATGCGATGAAGGCAACTCCTGGATGACATTCTGGATTTGGGATAATTGATCTCCCTCCACCGAGCAAGAGACGGCGTCCTGAGGAGAAAACATCGAGAAGCTTTATTCTTCACTAATATCATACTTCTTATTGTTATGAAGTCAAACAATAGTGGAAGAACTATTATAGCTATAGCGGTGTACATAGGAGCAGTATTATAGTAGTTATATTCTTGTACATAGGAGCAGTATTATAGTAGTTATATTCTTGTACATAGGGGCAGTATTATAGTAGTTATATTCTTGTACATAGGGGGCAGTATTATAGTAGTTTAATTCTTGTACATAGGGGCAGTATTAAGCCGGGGTCACACTTGCAGCTGCAATGCGAGAAACTCACGCGAGTCTCTCTCCTCAATACCTGGCACTGCCAGACCAGAGTGTGTGGCTGCATAGAAATACATGTAGCCGCACACTCCTATTCTGAGTGCCGATGCAGTTGCAAGTGTGACCCTGGCCTTATAGTAAATATTTCAGCTCTGAGGCCACTATAGCTCTGACTGGAATTTCTCTTTTCGATGTTACTTTATAACCTCTCAGGCATTTTGAGTGTTGCGGTTTAGTGGCCCTTAAATATTTATCTTGCACTTGCAGTCATTTCTAGCGTTGTCCTTTATTCTGAGACTGGAATTTGAGAGATTGTGTATGAAGTGATGTCACAGTCCAGCAGCTGCTGGGAGGTGGGCAGCATTAGTATCTCAGTACTGGAAGCACACAGGCAATTTTCCAACCTGTCGATCAGATAAGCAGAGTACACTTGATGGGACATGACACCAATCTCAGGGCTCCAGGCAGGAACTGGCCAGAGACTCCCTATGGATCTGCACAAAACTCTCTGTAATCCCTGCAAGCTAAATCCAAACCATTACAGATATTACAGGGCTGAATCAGCTGCGACATGGAGGTCTCATAACACGAAAACCTCTCTAAACTATATAGATAACATTGTGTTATTAGGACAAGTAATGACAATCACCAGTGAAGATATATGTATATACTGGACAAATAGCCTGCTTATTTATGAATTCAGCTCTGGAGTATAATACAGGATGTAACTCAGGATCAGTAATGTAATGTATGTACACAGTGACTGCACCAGCAGAATAGTGAGTGCAGCTCTGGAGTATAATACAGGATGTAACTCAGGATCAGTAATGTAATGTATGTACACAGTGACTGCACCAGCAGATTAGTGAGTGCAGCTCTGGAGTATAATACAGGATGTAACTCAGGATCAGTAATGTAATGTACACAGTGACTGCACCAGCAGAATAGTGAGTGCAGCTCTGGAGTATAATACAGGATGTAATTTTTAGTACCAATTGTTGGTTAAAAATCAAATGCTCTATTGTTTGAACACTATTTTCTGCGGCATACATGTAATCCTGACATTGAATGTTCTACATTTACAAAATATGTAAAGGGAATTATTGCCATAGAGCACTTATGTATTTTTATTAATTATTAGTAGGATTATATATATTATTATTCCAAATATTAGTCTTTTAGTCATTTGGGGTTTTTTATTATTATTTTACTTTTTTTCTGTTTTTTTTACATTTTTTTATATATCCACTTTTTATTGTTAGTTTTTAATCTTAGCAATACATTTCTGTGGTGGATAAGACGGAGAATTGTTGTAATTGTTGTCCCTTTCTGGAACATGTATAAAAGCTTCTGCGCAGCGGTGGGATCGAGGCCGAGCACAAATAGCGGGCTGCAGGCGGAACACGTGAGCGGTCTTTGTGGAGGATGTACGCGCTCCGCGATAAACCCGGCTGTCACGGGTCTTTACTTAGCGCCTGAACATCTCACTATCACCGTTCGGAATCTCAATGTCTCGTCCTTTATTGGATTCTTAGTAAAGCCGCTGACTTGGGCGGTCACAGGAGGCATTGCTGGGATTATTGCCCTGCACAAGTGATGCTCGTAGCCTCATCATAGTCTTATATACCATAAACGATGGAGTTCATGCAGCTGCAGTATGTAGCATATCCTCCTGTGGGGGGAGGGAAGCAATATCATACCAGACCCAATGAGGACCAAATTTTCCCAAAATATCTATGGACCGTGAACATTAACTGAGCAGAACCACTATATGCAGCTGTGAACATGTACTATATATCGCTGTGCCTAGGATTTTATATGGAGGCACATATTCTTGCATATCGCATGAATGGGTGAGGCCACACATTCAGTACCTGAGGTTCTGAACCTGTAATGACTCCTTAAAGGGATTTTTCTTCTCTTCAAAGATGGATATTTTTGGATACAGCTTGTAAAAACGAGCACTTTTGCAATTTGCTGCTTGTCAAAATTTGCAGCCGTTCTTGAGATATTAACACTTACAGCTCATTGCCTAGGAGACAGACCACCGCTGCTGACTAGCACACAAGCATTGCGCTGAAGCTGGACTGGATTAGGAGGGAACTGCGACCCATGCCAGCTTCAAAACATTACTTAGAAAATCAGTGGAAAAGTGCATGCAAACACTGCGTATGCTCAGATGTCTAGCTGCAGTGGTCGGTTTCCAAGGCAACGAGCTATAAACAAAAGAAAAAATAATATTTCAAAAATGGCTGAAAATTTGAATAAGCAGTAAAGGGCAAAATAGCTTGTACCCATTAATGAAGATGGGAATGACCCTTTAAAGCGCCTTAGAATAGCTTTACTTTTTTGAGTATTAAAGTCATGGGGGTGTACAAATGGATATGAACACTTGTGCATCTCTAATAAAAAAAATGAAGCAAATAGTTTAGATTAAAAACCTTCTACCGTTTTGTACACAAAGCTCCATTGCAATCCTATGTGTCTCCATGGTTACAGACTACAAAGAATTCCAGTGTAGTCTGATCGCACAGTTATGCGTCTCCGATGCCTACAGCATTTGCAGGTCACAGGGAATGGTCCTCAGAGTGAATCCAGATGTAGCTGGGCACTAACATGCCGCACTACCTTGACCAGGGTATATTAAGATTCGGGACGGCAAACTAAATTGATGTCTCTTACGATAACAATTTTGCCCCAAATCATCTTCCATTAGCCAAAGTCCGAGTCATGCCTCGGTTCATTCCCTCTAAATGTCTGATTAGATGCCAGTGACCGGTCTGATGATGGTGCTCCTCGGCGTCAGGCACTGCAAGCCTTTTGGAAAAGATCCTTTCTCTGAGGTTTCGACAATACACTGTACAATTCTTTTTGGAGTCTGTGATTGGCAAGGATAGCATAGCTAAAGAGGGTGCGGAGAAGTCACACCCAAGGACCGATGCCAAAGGGTGCTCAAAGGTCTCCTCTGACAAAGTTGGGGCCATGTTATGGATTTTACATTGGTAGCGGGAGCATTACCACCTATCTATGCCACTGGCGATATAAAGATGTATGTATGTACGTCAAATATTCTACAATTATCTACAGTGTGCTAATTTATTGTTTTCTATCAGTATTGGCGGGCGACCTTCATTTTTTTTTTTATCCTTGAAATCTACCGTTGGCGATATGCATAAGTATAGCGATTCATCCATGGCAATTCATGACATCTTCTCTCGAGAGAAATAACAAAAAAAAAAATTACAAAAACAATAGACCTGCATAACAAAACCTTCATATCATTATCTGGAAAATCATTGACCCTCTGAGAAGCTCAACCGCCGCAAACTACAACTCAAGGATTCTGAATGATCGGTGACATTGACTATTCTCTCGAGTGCGGATAATCGTGAGGCGCACAGAACTCCTTCTGTTGAAAGAGACTCTTATGACTTCAAAATCCTCCACGCTGGCATTGTGAGCCAAGCTACGTTACTGCAAATGTGTAGGCAGTAGAATTTTTATGTCTGCTTTGGAAAACAAAAATATAAATCATGTCCATGGAGATATGTTCTGAGAAGAATTTCTGAAATCCAGAAGATCTCATCACCTTGACCATAGAAAGGAGCAAGATGGCATTGTCCATGGTCAACTGGAATGTGCCAATGAGTAGAGCATGACATCAATGTTTAATATTTAGGACCCGTAGGGAAATCATGGTGCCTAGAAGCAAAATTTGGAATGGTGTCCTCCTCACAAAAGGTTCTGATAGAGAGGTAGCCCCACATACACCTCGATTTTAGAGAATTATGAGAACTCATGAGAGGATATTCAAAACATAGAAACCTGAACCCAATGGTTTTGTGAACATCTATAGGCTTCAAAAATCAAGTTCTCCTGTAGGAACAAGATTTGATACCAGGCAATGCCAATGTGCCCTGGACCAGTTCCCAACACACAGTATGTGGGTAACTGTCTGGTTTGGTCCCTGTCATCTCCACTATCAGACATAGATTAGGTTTTGTTGATTCTCTTTGTGGCTTCCAAGCCCAGTAGACTCTAGAATCTGCTGAAGTTTATCAAGGAGAGTTGGCCATGGCCATTTTTCCGGTAGGAACGAAAGTTGATACAAGATAATGCCAATGTGGCCAAGACCGGCTCCAAACAAAGTATATGGGTAACAGTCTGACTTGGCCCCTGTCTACTCCACCGTCAAGAAAAAAAAAGGTTGTCCCAGAACATTTTGTGACTTCCAAACCCAAATGGCCCTAAAATCTGCTGAAATTTACCAAAGTAGAGTTGGCCATGGCCATTTCTCCAGTAGGAATGAGATTTGATACCTGGTAATGTCAATGTGCCAAGAGCCAGCTTAAAACATAGAGTATGTGAGTAAGAGAATCCTAGTTGACTCCTGTCTACTCTACTGTCAAGAATGGATAAGGTTGTCGCAGATCTCTTTGTGGCTTTATAGCCCAGTGTGCTCTAGAATCTGCTGCAGTTTATCAAAGCAAAGTTGACCATGGCCATTTCTCCAGTAGGAATGAGATTTCATACCAGGCAATGTCAATGTGGCCAGGGTCAGTTCCACACACAGCGTGGCCCTGTGTACTCCACCTTAAAGCATGTATAAGGTAGTTTCATATATCTTTGGGGCTTCCAAGCCCAATGGGCACTAGAATCTGTGAAGTTTATCAAAGAAGGGTTGGCCATTGACATTTTTTCATTAAGAACAAGATTTGATACCAAGCAATACCAAGGTGGCCAAGGCCAGCTCCAGACATAGAGTATATGGGTAACAGTCCAAGTTTGCCCCTGTCTACTCCACCATCAAGCATGGATAAGGTTGCTTCAGATCTCTTTGTGGCTTACAAGCCTAATGGGCACTAGAATCTGCTGAAGATTATTAAAGGAGAGCTGGCTATTGCCATGTCTCCAGTAGTATGTAGATAGGATACCAGGCAATGCCAGTGTGAAGCCTAATTAGCCATAGAATCTGTCGAAGTTCATCAAAAGAGAGGTGGTCATCACCTTTTTGAGTAGAAATGGACTTTCGATGAGCTTTGTTTCCAGGCAAACCAAATGTGGCTATGTCCAGCTTACTTTTAGGTCCAAATAGAGCATCCATGGTGCCTACGAAGATCCTCAAAAATGTCTAAATCTTTTACTTGTCTTGGCTAGAATTGCCTTGAAGAACATGATCCAGTCTGAATTTCTAGATGATGGAAGTGCACGTATTGAGCTTCAGGGTCCCCAGATTTCAATTATTCCTCATGGTGCCAATAGACAGATATGCCAAATTTTACAAGGCTGAAACCAGACATATAGCTATTGGAGTCTCAATACCAAACCAATCCTGTAGCCACTCTTTGAGATATAAACACTCCATACTTAGTTGCACTCAGTATCACTTTTTTCCCCATGTTTTTTTATTTTGTTTTTTTGCCGATTCAGGTCTCCGTACAACTTACCAGAAGCATATTTGATCCATCTTTGCCTCAAAAACAATGTCATGTTTTATGAAATGCCTTGTTACTAGAAGAAAATATCATGTATGTAATCTATTTGTCATGCCTCAGGAGTCAATCCGGCGGTCATGTGCTCTGTTGCAGGTGCTACTAGTTAAACCTTCCCACTCCTGGTCTTCTCTGCTGGTGATAGTCTTTAGTGGATCCTGCGGAGATAACTAGTCCTACTGCTAAGTATCTAGGCTAGCCAGATAAGTGTACTGCTTTGGTTTCTTTCTGGCGCTCCACTCTTCATCGGTACCTTAGGAGGTGCATGTGTGGAGCCCAGCTGCGTCTGGATTCATATCTCCCAGAAGGGTGCGCAGAAGAAATTCACCACTAGAGGTCTCAATATACATGCACACACCTTCACCCATCCCTAAGACCACCAGAGGGAGCTGTATAGACATATAAAAGGAGGGTGAAGACAGGAAAGAGAGCTCAGTTCAGTCAGACTGGAGTTCTGCTGAGTGCAGTGTGCAGTGCAGAGCTCAGATTAGAGAGACTGCAGAGCAGTTCAGTTCAGCAAAGTGGAGGCTAGTAGAGTGGAACTGAATCCATTCCAGTCTAGTCAGAGCTGAAACAAGCGAGTAGTCTGCAGACAGAGCAGACGATTGGAGTTTGCAGCGAGGGACTCCGGAGCTCAAGTTGGGAGCCAGGAGCGTGCCGACGCTCAGAGAGCGGCGAAGAGGCAGCCCACCAACTGCCAGTGTGTGTAATCGTGTGAGGGCCCGAGTAGGCCGAAGGCGAGTGGAAAGAGAAGTAAAAGAGGCAGAGGAGCCGTAATAGCTCACCTCAACAAGTGTTTACCGGACACCGGGGTCCGAACCTATAGGGATCTCCACGACCCATTAGGAGAACACCGGAGTTCCTGGAGGACTACAAGTCCCAGGAGTACCACATAGCTGATACGTAGCAGGATCAGGAGGATGGAGTTTGGCAGGTACCTGCCATCAGGGACCCTGTCCTTTCAGAGAAGGTCCAATCACAAGGTCAGCCAGGTACAGGACAGAGACTAAGTTAGGCCCAGCTACACGCAGGCCTGGACTTCATCACAAAAAGGAAGGGAACAGGAGGCCACACACCTACTCAGTGGAGGAATCTGGATGTGCACCCTTCACCCTACAGTGCTCCGGGGAGTGCCTGCAACATCTTCAGTAAAGGTACCAAAGTGATTTGTGTGTGTGTCCTATTTCTGACCCCTAACTGCCGGGTTCCCTTCTGTCCTGCTTCCCCATATATCTATCTGCCCTGAAGGACTTAGCCTCACCTGTGGGAGGCCTATCATCTAGCTGCACAATACCAACCCTTCAGTGGATCTGCATAGCAGCGCTGGTCACCCTGACCAGGTACCACAGGTGGCGTCACGAATCATCCTACAAACATTTAATCCCCTGTAAATATCCCACATTAACGGGTGAGTGCCAGAGCCACGGATTGAGCTGTGTTGCCGTGACATCCCCCATAGAAGTCTATAGGCTCAGATCCGAGTTCCCATTGCTCTGGAGGGCGACTCACATGATACACTTGACGGCCTTACAGGGAGCCCTGTCCGAGTTGTCTTCCCTAGTTTTACTCTCAGAGCTTATTAAGGTCGCTCTGGAAATGCTATGGTCTGCGTTTCTGGATAGTTTAGTCTGTACAGGATCCAGGTGGGGTTTATGCAGTTTTTCTTAGCTAGATCCTTCACCTCGTGTTTATTACCACGTGTGCATAACAATATTGCCATATTGAGTCACCATATGTGTAGGGCACCTTCATTGTGCTAAATGGTGGGGGTCCAACCTCTTGTTCAAACTCCAAACAATGGTAACTGTCATTGATTACAGCTGGGGGAGGTCATGCTGAACCACCCTGTTACCTTTTTGTCATGAACAACCCTCTGCTGCCCCCTATTGTGAGGACAATTACACAACTGACCGACGATTAATGAAGGAAGCCGCGGCTGTTTCCACTACTAGGCCAATTAATGGGAAACTAACTATATACACAACAGATTCCAATGCATGGAATATGTCCAATAAAAATAACCCAAGAAAGATTATTAGCTGCCACCACCAATCATTTACAGGCCAACTGTACACCTGACAATTAGCGTACGGCTTCAGGGTGCGGTTTACAGAACAAAAGGAACAGAACTATTACTATTTTATATTTAATCCAGAAAGATAGGCAGTGTTTATAAAAATATACAAAAGATTATACAAAAGGAACAAAACAATACGTTATATACAATTACAGAGAATAAAATGACAAACAAAACACACTTACTAACTCTGAATCCTGATGTCACAGCAATGGCTCAGAGCTTAGTGGAAGAAGGCACTCCAAGAAAACGGACAGAACCCACAGTAAACTGTGCCTCAAAGTACTGGTAAGGTTCAAAATTTGGCATTTGCCTTTTATTAGCTAATAAGTCACACCCACACACCTCCCCTTAGTTTGGTCACTTCTTAGCTACTACCAATTTCCTTTTACCCTATATGTCAACTATGGAATTCTACTTCAAGGCGTGTAAGCGGTTTGTCCCGGATATTCTGTCTGAGGGGGCGGGGATGACATATGGATTTTAGTCTTTCTCTGTGACAATAACATTCTGGGTAGCCCCTAAAAAGTTAAAAGATAATAAACAAGTGTCAGTAAAGTCACTAGATTACTACATCCCTCCCGTAGTATAACAGTATGCAGTCACAGCTATGAGACACATTTGCTGACATATTTTTGTTCCGGAAGTCTTGTTGTTTTTTTTTTAAGTTAATAACTTTTTCCATTGAGTCTATAAAACGCGTTAGCGCCTTTATCTCTGTCGCCTCTCTATTAAAGCCTGACCTGATTAGATTGCTTTGCAAATGGGAGTTTTATTCTCCGTCACGGCGATGTATCCTGTCGCTGCAGTTTGTGCTGTGGTTCACATATTTTTTAAAGCAAAAATAAATGTTTAATTCGACAACATAAAAGCCGAGGTTCTGTCAGGTCAGTCGCAGATACAGTCATAAATTCATTCCGGCTGTTTTCCGCTTTTATCTGCGGGATTCTGTGAAGTCTGACGCTTCTGACCTTTAAGTTTAGCATAGAAAGCATGTTAGCGAGCAGAAGATCTATCGGGCGCCGTCTTACTCTTTCTCTTCTTTCTTCTTGATTTGATTCCTCGCAGATTAGACGAGCGGCACTCAATACTGGATACAGAGCTTGATAGAAAATACCAGAGACGTCTTATCTCAAATTTAAAGGAAAATTTCTTGAAAACCTAAGAAGAGTCCATGAAGTAGTGACTGTTCTCAGGTTTATTGTACTCACTGTTACACTAAAGGTTCTACGTAGTAGCAATTCCAGGCTGTTCTTTTGCTAAAGCATATGGATCCCCCTTTGCCATATGGATTCCTCTCCTCCATATGGATCCCCTCCACACATGGATCTGCCTCCAAAAATTGATCACCCTGCCCATATGGATCTGTCTCCCCATACGGATCCTCCTGCCCAAATGGATCCCCCTTCCCCATATGGATCCTTCATCCCATATGGATCCACCTTTCCCATATGGATCCCCCTCATCATATGGATTCCTCTGCTTCATATGAATCCCCCTCCCCGTATGGATTCTTCTCATGTGGATCCCACTTACCCATATGAATCCTCTTCCTCATATAGATCCCCTTCCCATAGAGATTCCCCTCTCCACATGAATCCCCCTCCCAAAATTGATCCTCCTCCCCAAATATATCTCCCTCTCAAAATGGATCCCCCTTAGCATATGGATCTCGCTCCTCATATAGATTCGACTCTGATATAGGTTTCCCCTTCCCATGTGGAATCCCCTCTCCAAATGGATCCCCCTCTGCTATGTATCTGCCTCCCTATATGCATCCCCCTTAGTATATGGATCTCCCACCCCATATGGATTCCCCTTACCATATAGGATCGCCCTTCCATATTGTTTCCCCTCCCCAAATGGATATCCCTCCTATATAGATTTCTCCTATATGGATCCCTCTCCCCCCATATTGGATTCCCCTTCCATATGCATCCCTTTCTCTATATAGATTCAACTCCCCACATGGATTCCTGTCCCCCAATAGGATCCCCTTGCCATATTGATCCTTCTCCTCCTACTGATCCCCCTCCTCTTATGTATACCTATGAGCTCCATGTAATAATACATTTTCCTTGCAGCGGCCACTGCTGAGTAAACGTTTGACGGGCCGTTCACTTCCGCAGCAAAATCAGCTGGACGACCCCTTTAATACAGATTAATAGCGGTTCTACAGAGTTTAGCCCAAGTTATTTTTCAACAGATGTTAAAATAAGTCAGATGAAAACTTCTAAAGACCCCCTAATATATTTCCGGCTTCGGTTACACTCATTGTGAAGGTCTCCACTTGCTGTCAAACATTTTCGCTTTCATTCACGAATAGGAAAAACTGATCTCAAATTTCTGGAATGAAGATAGATTTGTGTTGTTGGCAAATAATTACCCATAACTGAAACAATGTTACAAATCTTCAGCTGTGTGAGCAGGGCTGGACTGGGTGAAGTTTTTATATAAGAAGTATATTAGAAAGTCACACAACTTTTATTATGTAATGATCAATAGTGACAACACAGGAACGACTTCAGAAGCCGAAATGCAAGAAACGGTTGAACCTGAGCGTCTCACTGGTCTTACGGACACGCTACGTACGGATTGAAAAAGTCCAAAAAATACAGGCAGGCCGAATGAATATAAGGATATGAGACTGGTGACGTACCCATAGCCCTGTAGATTATGTGCTCAGACATTTTCTGCTGGTATCAAACATTTAGTGTTGCTCCCTGTTTACAGCTCACGTTCTTAGAACCTCACTGGCTCACTACCAAATGTTTCTCACTAAGGAATCAATTTAAAGTTGCTCGTGGAAGTTTACGAAGAGTAGGAGGAATATAGTGAATAAGAAATTGTTCTGGCGCTTTCTAGTAAGTGTTTAAGCTCACCCCAAAGATGGATTCACAGCTACAGTTCTCAGTACAAAGTCCTCCATGCTACTGCTGCTTCTGAACATGAAATACATAGAGAGAGGAGAGAAAGGATCCCTCATGTCTGTGTGTGCTGTGTATGGGAGACATCAGTTTCCCCAAGAGACAACTGAAAATTAGAGATATAAAGATATAGGGGAAAAGTGGTGGCATGGAGAACCCATCACTACATGGGGGCCCATCGGAAGATCCAATCCTCTTGTTGGCCAGTCCAAGTCTGGTGACAGATATCTATCGAGTCAAAGAAGAAGACGTCACTGAAGACATTTTTATGTGTCAAGAAGAAACAATTTGTCCATAAAATCAGTGGTCAAAGTTACAGAATTTTCTGGGAATCTTTGAGCAAGTCCAGCGTTATCTCAAATTCCAAGATGGAAGAATTAATATATTCTGGACGCAAAAAAAAAAAAAGAAACAGAGGAGATGGATGAAAATTCAAGAATAATGGAAAGCATGAGAATGAACCATGTGGGAGAACAGTGCGGTATACAGAGGCGTGGAGATGATCCGGTAGCTGAGATTTGTTTTGGTATTTTTTTGGAATGGGTTTTAAAGAAGTGAACAACCCCTTTAAGTGAAACTTTATTATGATCCTTTTTATGTTGCAGTGTACCTTACATGACTGGTTTTGTAATTTCCCCTTTAATTGTAGATTTGATGTAATCCCCCTTACGCTCGCCAAACTCTCTCGGCAGTCGGGGATCGAGGCCAGATGCATTTACTGTGTGTTTATTTTTCTGGTGTTAGAAAATCAGGACAATTGTTTTCAGAAATACTAGGAAGATTCTCAAGTTTTCTGGAGAAAAGAAACATCTCCAGAGGCCGCAACCAGGGTTTAGTGCGAGACATAATAACGTGCTAATCGCGTAAAGCGCTGCCAAGAGTCCACGCTCGGGGGGTGGGGGCCACGTCTCATGGCGGGACGCTGACGTGCCTCACGGGGGCAGAACTGAACCTACCAACACCAACGAGGAAATCCGCATAAATTCTACTATAAGAGGAAGTTCTGTATCATGTATCTACAGGAATAAACAAATACATCAGATAGGGATTAAATACATTAGTCCGGAACTGCTCTGATACGGGTATACCTTGACGTTTGGTAGAGCGGCTTATAAATTTTTTGCAAAAAAACATATTAACCAAATACCCTGTGTGTTTTCATCTTTTTATTAGCACTTGTTGTTTACTGTTTTTTTTACAACAGAGTATTTTTATACGTTGTTTTTATTGTGCTTTTCTATGTTTTCAGGTGGTGTGAACAATGTCCCTAACGGCTTGTTCACGGTGTGCATGGCTCATTTGTTTCTGTTTGGATTCAATCGTTTTCTTGCTTCTGCAAGACTAGGGAGGTTTCCACCCTTCTTTTGTGAGCCGTACACATAAAAGCCACTCTATGCAGTGTGCCGACATTGGACATTACCTTTCTGAATCCTGCTCATACAGGTATTATACACATGACCAGGTTTTTAAATATATCAGACAGGGATTACATACATTAGTCAGGGACTGCTCTGATACGGGTATACCTTGACGTTTGGTAGAGCCGCTTAATATACATTTTTTGCAAAAAATGTATTAACCAAATATTCTTTGTTTTTTAATTTTTTTTATTAGCACTTGCTGTTTACTGTTTTTTTTTACAACAGAGTATTTTTATACGTTGTTTTTACTATGCTTTTCTATGTTTTCAGGAATAAACAAAGTAACAAACACGATGCATTGTGTCACAGACTCCCTTTAACTCCTTCGGGGCCAGGAAAATTTTCATTTTTGTGCATTCGATTTGTCCTGCCATTCTTCCAAGAGCCATAACTTTTTTTTTTTTTACTTTTTGTAGTTGTGAATGACAGCATTCACTTTAACACTTGTTGTGCTGAAAAAAAAAGGGAAAAAAATCCAAATATAGTGAACTGTAAAAAAAAAAAAAAAAATCACATGGTTTCTGGCTTTTGTTTTTATGGGGTTAATTGTGCGGTAGAAGCGACTTGGCAACATGATTCTTCCGGTCAGTAAGATTACGGCAATACCAAATTTGGCTAGATATCTTTATATGTTAACGATTTAAAAAACAAAACAAAACGGAACTCTATAAGAAAAGGAGATGTCATTTTCTGAGACCCATAAGTTTTTTGTTTTTCTGTCCATGCCGCTCTGAGAGGACTTGTTTTTGCCAGGCAATCTGACGTGTATAGGGCGTTTTGATCACTTTTATTGCTTTTTTTACGG
This sequence comes from Oophaga pumilio, assembly GCA_009801035.1. Classification (NCBI taxonomy): domain Eukaryota; kingdom Metazoa; phylum Chordata; class Amphibia; order Anura; family Dendrobatidae; genus Oophaga; species Oophaga pumilio. The sequence continues at coordinate 56,241 of VIAB01013070.1, forward strand.
AGTTGTGACTGAAGATGGCAATTCTGAATCTGTGATTTAGCTTTGATCATATGGGCTAATTCATTTTATATTTTCAATGTTTGGACTTTTACAGATATGGCAATACTGACTATGGGGTTTTTTTTTTCACGTTTTCTAATTTTTTTTTTCGTCCTCTTGCAGGACCTGTGATGGTTGGATCACTTGTACTATATACTGCAATCCCACAGTATTGTAGGATCTTGTAGAAATGATCATCTCGTATAAAGAGCGGCCTGTGGACGGGCTTCATGGGAGCACAAAAATGACACAAACAAGGGTGCTCTGTAGGCCCCTGGCTACAATCACTTTCTGATGTGCACCGGAACAGATTGATGAAAGGATTGCTCTAATTTAATGGTTTTTTTTGCTTTGGTTTGTTGTGTCAATAAATATATCTTTTCATTGTATCTATGGTGGTCCTTGTGCTCAGACACCATCTTTTCTTTATATATCTATTCTCAGTGTCTATTGTGCATGTATTCAGTGTGTGTTGTGTATGTCTTGTGTATATATTCACTGTGTATAATGTGTATGTATTTTAATCTCTATTTTGTAATTATGTAGTGTTTATTGTGCATGTACTGTGTATATGTAATTTGTGGCTAATGTGTATACATTTAGTGTGTACTGTGAGTGTTTTTGTTGTATGTTGTATGTATTTACAGTGTGTAACGTGTATGTACTAGGTGTGTATTGTGTATGTACCACGCTTATGTATTTAGTGTGTATTGTGTATGTACGCTGTGTATGTATGTTGGATGTATATAGTGTGTGTGGTGTATGTACGCTGTGGATGTATGTAGTGTGTATTGTGTATGTATTTAGTATGTAGTGTGTATTTACTCTTTATCAATGTACTGTGTTTTGTGGGTACACTGCGTATGTATTTAGTGTGTGTTGTGTATGTATACTGTGTAATGTATGTAGTATGCATTGTGTATATTGTGTGTTGTGTATGTTGTGTGTATGGTGTATGTACGCTGTGTAATGTATGTATGTAGTGTGTATGGTGTATGTACGCTGTGTATGTATGTAGTGTGCATTGTGTATGTATGTAGTGTGTATGTTGTATGTATGCTGTGTAATGTATGTATGTAGTATGCATTGTGTATATTGTGTATGTTGTGTGTATGGTGTATGTACGCTGTGTAATGTAT
>VIAB01013071.1:44896-56322 GCA_009801035.1 Oophaga pumilio
CCCGATACTTGCGGTATCGTATCGCTCAACACTAGTTGGTATATAAAATATGAGTAATGGGACTAGGAGAAAATATGTCTAATTATGTTAACAACTGAATCAGTTATAGGAAACGGAGGACAATTATTAGCAGAACACACTTGCATTCAGTGACAATTAACAGTGGGTACCACAGGGTTCAGCATTGGGCCCTGTAGCAGGCTGTGCCTCCCTCACACCCGACGGGCGCCGTTTCACGATTTTTTTCAATATCTTACTGATCACAAGAACAATTTCCAAAACTTAGACAGGACTAATTTTCCTAGAATATTTTTTAATCGATACCATAACATGTTAGATTATAACTTTCACTACAAACTCCAGTTCTACTCAAATTATTTAATGCAAAAATGAATGCACCCCACATCAAAAACTACTACAACTAGTATTTTGTATGACCTCCATGATGTGTAAGGACAGCACCAAGTCTTCTAGGCATGGCAGAAGTGGCAACATATTGCAGTATCCATCTTTTTCCTTTCTTCAAGAATGACATGTTTTAGAGAATGAATGCTGAATGGAGCAGAATTCCTCATTGGTGTTTGATTGGGTTCAGATCAGGAGACATGCTTGGCCGCTGAATCACTTTCACCCTGTTAAAAAATGCAGCAGTGTACTTAAATGTGTGTTTTGGATCATTGGCATGTTGGAAAAGTGTCCGTCTACCCAAGGCACAGAGTGACGGTAGCACCTACTCTTTCAAAATAGATCAGTACATCTGTGAAATCATGATACCATGAAATGTAGCTCCCGGAAACTAGCAGCAATCATGCTGCCCCACATAAGGACACTGCAAGGTACCATTCATTTTTCTTTTTGCTACTTACCTTGGCAACGCCATACAGTTTTGAAGCTGTTAGCTTCAAAAACATGTGTCATGGTCTCATGACTCAGCAGTATAGAGTTCCACAGTGGATTATAAATAATTTAGTGATAAAGAATTTATCATTGGGGAGAAAGGTTTAACTTGATGGACCTTTATCTTTTTTCAACCTTTTTAACTATATAGTCTTCATATTTTTCAGCATGGGGCCTAGCAAATCGTGGGTGGACTTTTTTGCACATCGGCTTTAGGAGAGGCTTCCTTTGTGGACGACATCCATACATGCAATTCCTCTGCAGTTTATGTTGTACTGTATCATGGAACACTCACTTTATTTGGCTTTCTAATTCTTTAGATAACTGCAGAGAATTTGCATCTTGATTTTTTAAAACCCTTTGCATCAGAAGACACCTATTAGGCGTTAAAGAAGTTGCCCCTTGCTTGGACAACTTGTTGTCATACCCCTGATAAAATATTGAAACTTATACTCAGCTCCCATGCAGGAGCCATTCCCTCAGTGTCAGCACCCGTTCGCCCCGAGGCACTTGTGCAGTGCTGTGACAAACGTGACGACGGTGCCCGTCAGCACTGGCGTCACTGTCCCTGACTTCAAACAAATCGAACATAAAAAGGAAGTCCGGGATCAGCTGCAGCCAGGACTTCCGCTTCATGATTGATTTGTCTGAAGGCAGGGATAGTGACGCCAGCACTGATTGGGTGCCAGAGTCATGTGTCACAACACCACATAAGCTTTATTATTTTATGGGGGCCAATCATTTTGATCAAAAATAAGCTTGCGAGCAGGGCGCTCATTCCTCTTGGTATCTACTTTGATCTGTGTTTATTGTTATGCTGTAATGTCTATTGTCTGTACAAGTCCCCTCTATAATGTAAAGTGCTGCAGAATATGTTGGCGCTATAAAATAAAATTATTATTATTATTAAGAAGGGGTTGTCCTAGTAGTGGACAACCTCTTTAACTTCTGTGGTCAGCCTGGATTTCTCTGTGAGATGGTTGCAGTTCCATATTTGTTACATTTTTTATATCACTTTTGCTACAGGATACTGACTGATAAGTAAAGCTTTTTTATAAAACAATGTGTTTTGAAAATGCACTGCCTTTTTCATCAGGTCATAACGATACAGTAAATGGCAAGAGGTAACAGATACAGGAAAGATGTGTATCTTAGTACCGTGTTAGCCAGTAGATAGAAAAAAATTTAGAATTGAGAGTCCTCAGTGGTTGATACCTTTTAATGGCTAACTGAAAAGATGGTAACAAATTGCAAGCTTTCGAGACTACTCAGGTCTCTTCATCAGGCTGGACTAAAAGAGGTAACAGAGACAGTTAAAACTTTCAAATTTTGTTGTGTGTACCACCTCTATGGGTTGTGCATTTGACATCAGAAAAACATTTATGGATCAGCTCATATAGGTCTCATTCATAAAAAAATGAAAGCTAAAATTGAACAGAAGAGTAGTGTTTCTTATGTATATGTGAAAGAAAGAAGAAAAAAATATACAGTGTTGCTTTGAAGTGATTATGTTTATATATTTAGATTATGTTTATATATTTATAAGTACATAATATTTTTTCCATTGTTTATACTCAAAACATGATGATCTAATATGGGTTTTGTTAAAAATTTTATTAAGAGTTATAAAAGACAGGAATAATGTGCAAAAAATTATACACCCATATATAGCAAACTAAAATGAAATGCGTTTATTCACTAGTGAAAACATATTGAAAAATAAAAAAAACCTTCTGTGAAGATCTGAGGTTGTGGGTTATTAAAATCTCCTAGGCAGGTTAGTAATGCAACTATTTTTATTCCATACATCCACGGTTGTACAACAAATCCAGGTAGATGGCCAACATACAATGTCCACTGTCCACATGTTCCCAATCCGAGATCCGTAGTTCCACTGGCCAACTTTTGGTTGGCCCACAGCTTTTGGTATCTCAAGCCGGTATAGTGTGCAGTCACAGCTAGAGATGAGTGAATATTTCAATGTTCGGTTTGGATTACATTTGCTGAATTTGCAATATTCACCGATTAATTCGTCGAATATTCGCCGAACATAGCCGAATGCCATTCACCTCAATGGGAGGCAAAAACAAACGCATGCACAACACCTTATTGAGGCCCCAAATGCTGCCAAAATACATCAAATGAGGGACAGACACCAGGAAAGTGGCCTCAATTCACCCACAGTACAAATTGCAGCATGGCAATGCAGCAATCAGCCAGGCATGAGGTATCTGGGTCTGAGACAGCATTTACAGCTTTCAATTGTACGTCACAGTAAGATGAGGTGTGTGAGGGATCGGTGTAGGCCCCCTTTGCTGGGAGCCCTGATACCACATGCAACACCTCTACCTGCTTTAATGCTGAGCCACACTCAGGTGGCACAAATATCAGTTTTGTAGACTACCATTGTCAGAAAAATTTAAGGATACTAACACGGGTAGTCCAAGGAAATGGAGGCCTGATGGTTTCGGAGGCCTACTGCTACAGGAAACACGCATAAAGGAGACCCAACCATGAGTGTTGACATTTCCAAAAATTATTGGCATTCACCACCAAAGTGGCATCAATTTCACCACAGTAGAAATAGTGTAATAGGGACCGACAAGTCTTCCACTAAACCCAGTCAAGCAGATGGACAAGCGACAAGGAGTGTTCACATTTAAATAAATGAGGGCCTTACACCACAGAAGTGGCATCAATTTCACCACAGTAGGAATAGTATAATAAGGACCGACAGTTCTTCCACTATACCCAATGCAGCAGGTGGACACCCAACAAGAAGTGTTCACATTCAAAAAAATGAGGGCCTTACACCACAGAAGTGGCATCAATTTCATCACAGTAGAAATAGTATAATAGGGACCGACAGGTCTTGTTGCCACTGCTGCAGTCGCTGCAGCATGTGCAGAGTGGAATTCCACCGTGTCGGCACATCGCATATCAACCTGTTAACTGGCATGGACAAAGACCTCTGTATTGATGGAAGACGATGAACAGAGGGGTGCGAACAGCGGAAATGAGCATACAGCTTACGTGCTTTCTGGAGCAGCTCGCCTTAGTGGCTGAGAAAATGCTGTACCACCAGGTTGAGGACGTGAGCCATGCAAGGCACGTGTGTGAGCTTACCTTGCCATAGGGCCGCCACCAGGTTTGCACAATTATCAGACACGGCCTTCTCTGGATGCAGGTTCAGCGGAGAAAGTCATAGATCAAATTCAGCCTGGAGAGCTGTCCACAACTCTTCAGCTGTATGACTACGATCTACAAGGCATATCAATTTTATGACTGCCTGCTTGCGGTGAACCCTGGCTGCACAGTACAGAGGTGGTGGGGGTTCGCTATGCATTTTTGGAACACGTGTCTCGTGAAGGCAGAGGTTGAGAGTACAGGTGGAGGCCCTAGAGGAGATAGAGGATGCAGAAGCAGTGGAGGAAGTGTTAAATGTAGAGGTTTGTCCTGCAAGCCTTGGGAATTACAAGACTTGTGGAGTAGTACCTTTCCCCATAGTCACCAGAGTCACCCAGTGCCCAGTCAGTGAGATGTGATGCCCTTGGCTATGCTTACTTGTTCAAGTGTCTGTGGTGAAATGCACCCTGGCAGACAGAGATTTTGTCAAGGAATGGGTGATGTTGTCTGCGACATGCTGGTGTAGCACAGGCACAGCTTTCTTAGAAAAGTAATGGCAACTGGCTAATTGGTACTGGGGGACTGCGACTGCCATCATCTTTCGGAAACCGTCTGTATATACCAGGTGGAAAGGCAACATTTCCGTGGCCAAAAAATTGGGGATGGTGGAGTTCAACCTCTTATCTTTGTCATGCATAGAAGGAAACAATCTTTTACGTGACAACTGTGGAACCATGGACTGGCTGCAGTGCTGTAAGAGTGTGGAGTACGGTGAACCAGACAAACTGCTGGACCATGAGAGAGGTGCAGGCGGAGATGTCACGGTGGATTGAGAAACTTGTGGTGTGATCTTTCTCTGAGTTCGGTTAAAAACAGCAGGCATGTCTGCTTCCATTACAGATGAAGGCGGCCTCTCAGTCAGCGTGACTCGAGCTGGTAAAGAACCCGAGGTTCTGCGATCAAAGACCTGCATCTCAATAGTTGGCACAGTAACAGAGGAGGAGGAAGAAGCAGCAGATGCGATTGATGGGGCGGCTGATGGTTGTTGAGATCCGCTGGTCTGAATTTTTGCGTAGAGGGATTCCCACAGTAAAGCATGTTGATTGCACATGTGAAGATTCATACATGTAGTAGTCAAATTATTGCAATTTTTACATCGACTCAGTTTTTTACAAAGCTGACAAATTACATGAGTTGGCTAATCCTTTGCAGTGTCAAAAAAGGCCCAGGCTAGGCAACCCTTGCCACCCCTGTGAGCTGCAGACCCGCGGACACTGCTAGTCAGAGGTACAGTTGTGGCTGAGGATGCATCGCTCGTCATTGCTGCATCACTACATGTCTATGATGGACAGCACAACGTAACCTCCTCGTCTTCCTCCTCAGATGACCTACTCAGCTGTGTGCCTCTATGTTCCAGCCAACTGGGATCTAACACCTCATCATCATCCTCTGTGTTATCACATTCCTCACTATTGGAGTCACCCTCCTCCTCTTCTTGCCCTGACAGCACAGTGCAGCCCACCTGAGCCTCAGATATCTGAGTCTCATCAGGATCACATCATCAGTTTGGACTGTACTTCTTCCTGCCCTGGATCCAAGCTAAAAAAATTTTGGGCATCATTGCAGATTTTCACCTCTTGACTCTGTGAAGCTTTTGAGTACACTTCTGATGAGCATGGCATAGAATGTGTGAATAGCTCTTCAGAGTCACCCATTTGTGGTTCCGTACAGTCAGTTGAATGATTGGACAGTTAGGATGCGGGGGGAAGCAAGGGGAATTTTGGTGCCACATCTGTGGACTGTACTGGGTGTGATGTTGAGGTGGAGGAAGAAGAGGGGAGGCCACTTGAGGCTGCACTTGCCATCCACACGAGTACATGTGAATCGCCCGCCAGAGCAGTGGGATACTCGGTACCGGGCCGGTGTATTGAAGGGATGTGTCACAGCGGCAGTGACCCGGTCCGTGGCCCTGGGCATCCAATAAAAGGGGAATATTTAAAGGGGATGTTTAGAGTTTGTAGTAAGGTATTCGTGATGCCACTTGTGGTGTCTGCTCAGAGATGACCAGCGTTGCAGTGCAGATCCTCTGAGACTGATGGTGTGATGCAGCAGAGTTGGAATAACTTCCCACAAGAGAAGCTGGTGGTCTCATGGCAGGTAGATGTTGTACTATTAGAGTAATGGTACTGAGAGATGTAGCTGAGTGTAGTAGGTGACGCATGAAGAAACTGAGAAACAATCAGTGAGTTGCAGTTTCCAAAGCTTTACTTACAGTTTTGCAGGCAAAGTATCCAGGGCATTGAGTACAGATAGTGCTGGAGTAGGTCAGCCTGAAAGCAATTTGGAATCCTCTTATTTCAGGTGGGATGTGAGGTCTCCTTTCTAGCGCTGTTCTCTGAGGCACTGGCTGCTATAAGCTCCGTCCAAATTCCTCTCTCCCTCTTTCTCTTGTTTAGGTAGAATTTCACTCTCATAACAGGCAGCTGTAACCTGTTTCAGGAATCACTCACTTATGGAGTGTCCGGCTCACTTGTGCTGCTGCTTTGAAGAAGAGTCTTAATTGGGACAGAGAACCTGCCATCCTCTGCCCTCTAGATTCTGCTGCTGGGACCTTACTTCACCCTCTCAGCCTCGGACTCCAGGGGTCCGGTCTCTGGCGCTCAGACCTGGGGGTGAGCCCTGCTATGGCTCCAGTCCCCAGCTTATCTCCACACGTCTGTCCTCTCTTGTTCCTCCAGCTACACTGACTACTCCTCCCCAGCCAGAATATTCCAGGGAAGCTCCCCTCAAAACAGGTGTTTGAGCTCCCCCTTCTGGTCTGGAGTCAGAAAGGTGTTGCATGCTGTGTTACCTGTTAAGGGATCCCTCTTTGCTTTCAGGCATGACATCACCTTCCCCTGGAGGAAGGCAAGGTCACTGTGGCAACCAAACTCCTGGGGTGCCTCACATACTCTTTCTGGGCATCATCGACAAGGCGTACCGCTGTGTGTCTGCCAAAGAAAGGTACTGGTGTAGCCTGTCCAGTAACGTAAGTTGTCAGTTGTCTTTGAATAGGACGTGATGTTGCTTCACTAATGTTTTCACAAACATTACCACCTACCCCTCTTACACCTTGAACACCAAGCCTAATTCCCCTTCCACCATGGCCTCGCGTTTTCCCAGTCATGTTGCTCAGATAGTGTGGTAGGAACACAGTATTAGCAACAAAAAATTAGATTTTAAACTCTGCACCACCTCTGCTAACAGCTACATTTCAGCGACAGTAAATTCAAACTTGAAATATGGTGTGCTGTATCATGTTATTCACAGAAAAAATAATTGTTTGAGTGTGGATGAGGCCTGTATGACAAATAAGTTATGCTACAAACAATTTGAAAAACAGTGGATCTCATATACTGTTATTGCATATGCAGTGAGTGACAGGGCTGCCCAAAATTTGGACGCACCCCAATACCCCTTTGAAGAGACGTACAGGAGGGCCTTCTGAAAACAATGTTCCCATTATTAGGAAGTGGGTCTCTCATACTGTTTGCCTATACAGTGAATACAAGGGCTGCCAAAAATTTGGAGGCACTCGAAGGCCCCTTTGAAGAGACGCAGAGGAGGGCGTCATTAAAAAATGTTTACATTATTAGGAAGTGGGTCTCCCATAGTGTTTGCTTATACAGTGAATGCAAGGGCTGTCAAAAATATGAAGCCACTCTAATGCCCTTTGAAGAGACGAGGAGGAGGAACTCATAAAATAATGTTCCCATTAGAAAGGAGCGGGTCTCCTATAATTGTAGTGCCCATGCACTAAGTGTATGGGCTGACAGACATTTACCCCTGGGGGGTATACATGAACATACTGTATAACAATTTTTTTTACAGGCATCATAAACGCCCTTTAAAAAAATTATGTAGGTGTTGCATTATGGACCACGGTCGCACTGGTGATAAGGTGTGGAGGATGAGGAGAAGGAGGAGTACAACAGCAAATATCCAAAATCAGGAAGGGTATACCCTTGTGTGGTTGTGAAGAGGTGCATGGGAATAGACCTCCCAAAAAAAGACACTGGATTTGAGTTTATGTTACGCTGCTATCATTTGGTGGTGTTGAGAAGCCTGGCCCAATCCAGCCCTTGTTAATTTTTAGAAGAGTCAGCCTGTCAGCATTGTCAGTTGACAGGCCGATGTGCTTATCGGTTATAATTCCACCAGCGGCACTAAAAACCGGTTCTAACAAAACACTAGCGGCAAGGCAGGCCAGGACCTCCAAGGCAAAGAGAGCCAGTTCATGCCACGTGTCCAGCTTGGATACCCAATAATTATAAGGCACAGAGGAATCAAGGAGGACATTGGTACGGTCAGCAAGGTACTCCCTCAGCATCTTCCCAAACTTTGCACTCTTTGTTTAGAGTACCCTGCGCCTCAGGGCTTGTGCAATGGGAGGGTCTGAGAAAACTTTCCCAGAACTTTGCCAGTATTCCCCTGCCTCTGCTGGATTAGAGTTATGTCTCTCTCGCCTGTACTCCTTGGTTGTCCAATGAACTGTGACCTCTGCCGTCAGCGTTTTCAGATGGGAATTTTTTAATAATTCCGCAACAAGGGCCTTCTGGTACTGCCCCATTTTAGTAGACCTATCCGCCTCGGGAATAAGAGATAGAAAGTTCTCCTTGTAGTGTGGGTCTAGAAGTGTCACCAACCAGTAATGACTGTCACCCAAAAGTTTAAGAACGCGAGGGTCACGGGAAAGGCAGCGTAACATAAACTCAGCCATGTGTGCCAGACTGCTAACAGGCAAGACTTCCGTGTCTTCACCAAGAGGATGACTGACCATGCTCTCCTCTTCCTCCCTGTCCTCAGGCCATCCACGCTGAACAGATGGTATAACAGTTGTGCTGGTAGTAAAGTCTATAGCGCATGAAACTAGCTCCTGTTCTTCCTCCTCCTCTTCCCCATTGTCACCCAATCCACAATGAGATGAGGCTGGGCTGTTTTTAATCATTCTATATGGTTCCTTGCTCCATCTCATCATGCTCCACCTGCAATGCATTCTCTTTGATTGTGAAAAACTGGGTCTGAACTGAAAAAGTAAGTTGATGTGTATGCAAAATGTAAATGCATATCAAACACATGACCATTATACAGAGAAAACAAAAAACAAGAAACAAATATCCTAAAATAAAACAAAATAAAAAATATATATTGCAAAACATGCATGAGGTTGTAATAATAATAATAAGGGTATTTGGTAATAATAATTATATAATTATTATTATTACAACCTCATGCATGTTTTGCAATATATATTTTTTATTTTGTTTTATTTTAGGATATTTGTTTCTTGTTTTTTGTTTTCTCTTTGATTGTGAGCAGAGAGTGTTTCAGAACACAGAGAAGCGGGATGGTGATGCTAATTATGGCGTCATCGCCACTCACCATCTTGGTGGAGTCCTCAAAGTTTTGGAGGATGGTACATATGTCTGACATCCAGTCCATTCCTGAGGTCTTATGTGTGGAGTCTGAACTGAATACTGACTGCCTTGTTGATGCTGGTAGTCAACAACTGCCCTCTTCTGCTCATACATCCTTCCCAACTTCTGCAATGTAGAGTTCCAACGCGTGGGGACATCACACACCAGTCGTTTAGCTGTAAGCTGCAAACGCTGCTGAAGCACGGCAAGGACAGTGGAAGCTGTAGCAGACTTTCTAAAATGGGCACACAAGTGGCATACTTTGACAAGCAGATCTGGCAGCTCCGGATAGGTTTTGAGAAATTGCTGAACCACGAGATTAAGTACATGGGCTAGGCATGATACATTTGTGAGCTCGCCGAGCTCATCTCAGAGCCACCACCAGGTTCCAGCCATTGTCACATATGACCATGCCTGGCTGTAGGTTCAGCGGTGTCAGCCACAGATCTGCCTGCTTTTTCAGAGCTGTCCACAACTCTTCAGCATTGTGCAGTTTTTCACCTAAGCATATTAGATTCAGCACAGCCTGTTGCCGCTTGGCTGAGGCATGTGCTGCAGTGCTTACAACTTGTGACTAATGTTGTCATTTCGGAGATGGCGGCTGAAGAGGAGGAGGTGCAGGAGCTGTAGACTGTGGTGGCAACCCTGATTGACCAAGGGCCCGCTATCCTCAGCGTCAGGAGGACATATTCCATCCCAAAGTCTGACTGGGTCTCGGCTTCGACTATGTTAACCCAGTGTGCCGTCAGCGAGATATACCATCCCTGCCCACAAGCACTTGTCCACATGTCCGTGGCTAGGTGGACTTTCCCAGTAACTGCATTGTTGAGGGCATGGGTAATGTTGTGGGACGTGCTTGTGTAATGCGGGGATGGCACACTGGGAGAAATAGTGGTGGCTGGGGACCAAGTACCAAGGGATGTCCATAGCCATTAGGTTGCAGAAAGCTTCCTTCTCCATGAGCCTAAAAGGCAACATTTTGAGTGCAAGAAGTCGCGAAATGTGGGAATTTAGTAGTGTGGTCTGTGGAGCATTGGCTGCGTATTTGTGCTTGCATTCCAAGGACTGGGGTATGGACAACTGAACGCTGCGCTGGGACAAGGACGTGGACGTGCCTGCTGATAGTGCTAGCTGAGTGTGTGCAATGACAGGTGCAGGCAGGAGGCATCTTCGAATGCAAAATGGACAGGGGATTGGCTTGCACACACAGTAGCGGAAGAAGCAGTGGTGTCACCCGCAGACACTGTTCCTCGACCCTGGGGTTTAGCCCACAATGTCAAGTGCTTTGCTGCCATGTGCCTGATCATGTTGGTGGTGGTCAGACTGGTAGTTTTGATACCCCTGCTGATGCTGGCTTGGCAGGTGGTGCAAATGGCCTTTTTGGGGTTATCGGCAGAGTCTTTAAAAAGGAACCAGACCCGGGAAGACCTAACAGTTGTACTGGCAACTTCCGTCGTGTTCGTGTTACGAGTACCGGTTGCCTGCCTTCTGTCTGCGGCCACCACACTGCGTCTTCCTGCCTGTTGGGGTGCTACTCCTCCCTCTCCGTTTGCTGCTGTCCTCACTCTGCATGTGATCCTGCCAGGTTGGCTCAGTTACTATACAATAACTTCGCTAAGACACTGAAACAAAATTTAACAGTAGGCCAGAAATGACAGAATTTTCAGCACACTGAGATGTGATCCATGTGATGGCCAAACCCCTGTTTAAAATAGCTGGCCTGTAGGTAACTATTTTTTTTTCAGCAAACCAGAGTCGATAACTTCCCTACAGCTTTATATTGTCAGCTAACATCAAGCCCAAGGGTTAGTAATGGAGAGTCATCTATAAGACGCCCTCATTACTAACCCCATATTCATATTGTTAAAAAGACACAGAATAAAGTCCTTTATTTTAAATAAAACTTAATAGGGTTGAGCATTCCGATACCGCAAGTATCGGGTATCG
>VIAB01013073.1:12702-30873 GCA_009801035.1 Oophaga pumilio
GAGTACACTGTGATCACACTACATCCCCGCCACGAGTACACCGTAATCACACTACATCCCCGCCACGAGTACACTGTGATCATAATAATGGTAGCATTGATGTAAAATTTAATAAGTAAAATAGATATGTAAAAAGCAATAGCTTGCGATGAGCGCACTTTGTGAGGTGTACACTGGCAGTCTGGATTTTGTTGAATTTTCTTTTGTATTGTAAAATATCTACTCTCCCTCCAGAAGAAAGGATTGCACAGCAGATTCACTTTCTAACTCACCGTCTCTGACATTAATACATGTCAGGCGTAAAACAGTAATGATGCAGCGACGTGATGAAATCTGCCTAACTAATCATATGCTGAATAGTCACAAGTCAAATTTATGTATGAAATGGCCAAGATGATTGTCTGTAAAATGATGGTGGTCTCACGTTAGAAGCAGAAGTGGATGGTGAGAGATGGAGCCTGAAAGTCAGAAGTGCAATGCATTGTTACCGTTTTGCTCTTCAGTTTCTTAGACTTTTTATTGCTGTGAACCGCTGCTGCTTTCTAGTGCATTAAGAATGAGAACAAAAATGTGTAATTGTAATTCAAACACAGCAAAACAAATGCATCTGTGACACGTCACTGATCAGTCACGCAGTCTGGCCCCGCTGCTGGACCCTTGCCTTCCTCTCCCCCTATCGGTTCAGTGTCTGTGTTAGGCTATGTACACACTATCAGTATTTGGTCAGTATTTCACATCAGTAAGCCGGAACCAGTAGTGGGTGATAAATACACAAGTAGTGACGTGTTTTTTAGACGTTTTCTCTTGATTGTTCCTCACCTGGTTTTGGCAACAAATATTTGATATGGATGAACTCTTTTTACATCAGATGTCTGTTCTCAAAAAATAAGGACAGCGATCACGGGAGATTTCACTTATCCAGATTATTATATTTCTCTCAGGTAAAAGTGTTGGCTCAGCGAATTCTTATCTTCTCTCGCTGGCAACTTTATCTTTCAAAAGGTAGAAGAGAGAACAAGAGGATCTGGACCTAATTCTTACCAACAGGGAGGAAATGGGTGAGGAAGTAGGTGGCCGGGAATTTAGGAGGCAGCGATCATGATATCCTCGAATTTTGGATTACAAGAGGAGGAAGACCAGCGAGGATTCAGATTTTAAGGTTGGATTTCAGAAAGGCGGATTTTAATGGACTCAGAAAGATTGTAGGAAAGGTCCAATGTCGGATGTTCTAAAGGACAGAAATGTCCAAGAAGGATGGGAGATTTTACTAAATGAAATTCTAACTGCACAATCAGTAACAATCCCGAAAAGAAGGAGGAATTGGAAGCATTTAAAGAGACCAGGATGGATGAACATAGAACTTATCACTTGTATAAAAGGAAAAAGAAATGTCATATGGAAAGAGGGGGCACATCTAAAGAAGAATATAATGCTGTCTGCAGGGAATGCAGGCAAGATTTAGAAGAGCTAAAGCCAGTAATGAAGTGAGGCTTGCAAGGGAGACCAAAAACAGCAAAAAAGGAATTTGGGGGTATGTCAAAAGAAAAAGAAAAGTCAGAGATGCTATAGGATTTTTACAGGATGAAAAGAGTGAAGTGGTCAAAAATGATGTTGCGAAGCCGAACTTTTAAAAAATTCCTATTTTGCATCTGTGTGTCATGGGTGTGTCAGAGGCTGCAGACAGTCGCACTGCCTCTGACTGCAGAAGGTCTCAGCAGTTTGCTTTGCAGACTTCTTCCTGGGCCTTCTGACTCTATGACCCTGTGGCAACCTTCCCCCGGCTCCAGTTGACACACCTGGACCGGGGTATTTATGACGCCCAGCTTTCTGCTGGAAGTTGCCGGTGATATCTCCATTTGAGACTGGGAGCTATATCAGTCGGCTATCTTCCTCTCTGATGTTTGGAGGACATCTGTGTTTCTCTCCAAGTGTTCTCTTTGTTTGTGGATCACATCTGTCTTTAGTGGTAGTGGGTATTGACTATCATTCATCCTGTCCTTTTTACCGATATATCGCCAGGGTCAGGCAGGAGTTAGGTATCCTACTCAGCAATAGGTTTGGAACTTATATAGGGACGTTTAGGGCAGACACGGTGATGTTAGATCTGCCTAAGGGTCTCCACTCCCCGATTCCCTAGTATTGGACTTTCTTCCCCTTATCCCTTTGTATTGCACTTTGTCTTTCCTACACATTGCATTACATTGTCACCGGCTGTTCACATTTGCAAAAGAAAAGAAAAAAACTGACAGACTTTTTTACTGTATTTTTTTCTGTGTGGGTTTTTTTCTGTTGCTGGGTTCATGGATCCCGTTGCTGTGCTGGCAGATCAGCTGCAGAGGTTGTCGCTGGAGGTGACTGACCTTCGTTCTGAGGTTCAGCAGCAGGCTCCTATCGTGGGGACTCTGAGGGTAGGCCGGTCCAGCTTGAACCAGCATTGCCCTCCTGGACAGGATTTCTGGGGGTTAGGGACAAGTTTTTTGTGTTTAAAGAGGCATGAAAATTGTACTTTAAACTGCGTCCAGACGAGGAGCAACGAGTGGGAATTGTGATTTCACTGTTGCAGGGGGATCCTCAGTCCTGGGCTTTTTCTCTTCCACAGGATTCTACGTGTCTCCAGTCTGTAGAAGAGTTTTTCAGGGCTCTAGTCCTCATCTGTGATGATCCTCACCGTGTTTCCATGGCTGAATCCAGGCTCCATCGCCTTTAGCAGGGGATTTGATCAGTGGAGACGTATAGCTCTGAATTCCGCAGCTGGTCGACACCAAGTGGAATGAGCCGGCTCTCAGAAGCCAATTCCTTCAGGGCCTCACTGAAAGGCTAAAGGACGCATTAGCCGTGTATGAAACTCCTGAGTCTCTGGAGGCCGCCATGTCCTTGGCTATTCGGGTAGATAGACGCCTGTGGGACAGATGGGTAGGACCACCTGCTTCTGAGCAGTCTTTCCGGGACAACATCCCGGTGTTGGAGGAAAGGTCCGGGGGGTGAACCTACACTTGCAGAGTTAGAGGAACCCATGCAGTTGGGAGGTGCATTCACGTTGTATGTTTCCCCCGACATTTGGAAGAAAACGGTGTATGTTTTTGTGGGAGGGACATTTTATTGGGGTATGTCTTGTAATCTCAAAGCAAAAAGACTTGATTAACCCCTGGGAGCCTTGAGCTTGATAATCACATAATCACGAGGTGTATGTGTAAAATGTCTGTAGACAGTGGAGCTGGAGTCGGTATGGTGGATGCGGAGTTTGCTAGAACTCATGGTTTGTCTGCTCTACCTCGGCTGAACCTATTCCTATTTACGCCATCGACTCAGCGCCACTTGCCGAGAGGACACTGACAGATTGTACATAACATAAGACTGAAGGTGGGGTCTTCTCATTATGAAATAACCCCTTATTATGTCCTGAAGGGTCTCCATACTCCGATGGTTCTGTGGTTCTGGGGTTGCCCTGGTTGGTGAAGCATAATCCCACTGTGGATTGGCAATCCAGAGAGATTGTAAAGTGAAGAGATTACTGTCATGGTAGCTGCCTAAACGGTTCCCCTTCTGCTGTATCTACAGGGTCCTTACCGGCATTTTTGTCTGGCTTTGAGGACCCTGCCCCAATTTTGCAGAGGGAGGTAGGCATATTGAACTTGTACTCTGACCTGGAGGGTGAGGTATTGGAGGCTCAGGGGACGCCCCTGCCTCTGTCCTTTGGGGAGGTTGTTTGTGCCGTCTAAATTGTGCCACAAAGTAACCAGAGTATTTCATAACTGTACTTGCTGACCACCGAGGTGGTAAGGCAACCGCGGAACTCCTTTCTCGTCGTTTTTGATGGCCATGGTTGCATCGGGATGTGGTATAACAAGTGGTTTCCTGCAGCGTTTGCGCACGTTCTTAGGTACCGCATACCTGTCCATCTGGTCCGGTTTTGCTACTATCTGTTCCTAACCGGGTCTGGAGAGACAGGTATAAATGTATAACTGTCAGTAAACGCGTGTCAGGTCCGGACCTGAATGTGAATGATATAGTATGGTTGTCTACCAGGAATTTCAGGTTGAGGGTTCCTTCCTGGAAGTTGGGACCTAGATTGATCTCTATAAGATATCCGCTGTCATTGGTCCAGCAGCGATTCGTTTTGAGCTACTTCAGGCTCCTAAGATCTACAATGTTTTTCACAGGTCTTTGCTCAAGAGCTACGTGGAACCTCTTGAGCCCTCACCCCTACCGCCGCACCCAATAATGGTTGATGGTAACCTCATATTTCGAGGATTGTTGATTCTCGTCTTGAGCGTCGTTCCTTACAGTACTTGGTGCATTGGAGGGGTTATGATCCAGAGGAAAGGATGTGGGCTTCTGCATCAGAGGTGAACTCCCCCAGGCTGGTTAGTTCATTCCACACCTCTTATCCTGAGAAACCTGGTCCTGAGTGTCCGGAGGCCACTCATAGAAGGGGGGAGGTACTGCCACGGATGTGTCAGAGGCTGGAGACCATCGCTCTGCGTCTGTCTGCAGAAGGTCTCAGCAGTTTGCTTTGCAGACTTTTTGCTATTTCTTCTGATTTTATGACCCAGTGGCAACCTCCCCGCCTCTAGTTGAAACACCTGGACCGGGGTGTTTATAACCCCCAGCATTCTGCTGGGAGTTGCCGGTGATATTTCCATTTCCCTGTTGAGGCTTGAAGCTATAGCAGTTGACTTTCTTCCGCTTTGGTGTTTTGAGGATGTCTGTGTTCCTCTTGTGTATCCCATCTGTCTTTAGTGGTAGTGGGTATTAACTAGGTAGTGGGTATTGACTAGTGCACATCCTGTCCTTCCTTTTGCAGGGCTTATCGCCAGGTTCAGGCAGGGGTTAGGTATCAACTTGATGATAGGTGTGGAACCTATATAGGGACGCTCAGGGCAGACAGGGTGACGTTAGACCTGCCTAGGAGTCTCCATTCTCCCCTTCCCTAGTGTTGGGTTCCCTTCCCCTTATCCCTTCGTGTTGCACTTAGTCTTTCCTACACTGTGTGTGACACTGTGTTCTCTAAGACTCCGCACTATAAACAGAGAGATGGTGAGGGAACACTTAGCTAATATAAATACATTTACATCTCCTGGGCCAGATGAATTACATCCTAGGGCACTAAAAGAGTTAGCAGAGGAAATTGCAGAACCACTAGCCAGAATCTTTGAAAAATTCTGGAAAACAGGAGAAGTCCCAGAAGATTGGAGAAGGGCATACCGGTCTGCAAACCATGTCCTATGAGGAACGGTTACAGGATTTGGGAATGTTTAGCTTGCAAAAGAGAAGACTGAGAGGAGACTTAATAGCTGTCTACAAATATCTCAAGGGCTGTCACATTGTAGAAGGATCATCTTTATTCTCATTTGCACAAGAAAAGACTAGAAGCAATGGGATGAAACTGAATGGGAGGAGACACAGATTAGATATTAGAAAAAACTTTTTGACAGTTAGGGTGATTAATGAGTGGAACAGGCTGCCACAAGAGGTGGTGAGTTCTCCTTCAATGGAAGTCTTCAAACAGAGGCTGGACAGACATCTGTCTGGGATGATTTAGTGAATCCTGCTTTGAGCAGGGGGTTGGACCAGATGACCCAGGAGGTCCCTTCCAACTCTACTATTCTATGATTCTATGAGTCTATGTAAAATACTGACCAAATACTGATAGCGTGACCGTAGCCTCATTCACAGACTACTTCTGTCTTCTAATTCAGTGTTGCAGTTGTACCATACATTACTGTCTTGGGATGTAATGTTTTAAGGCTGTCTGTATTACTGAGCTGTGAACTCTGACACTCACTATCCTATAATCCCCCTAAACTGGTGGCTGCATTCCTCGTCTCAGCTTTTAGACAGACTGTGATAGCTCCTGATTGGTTGGGATATACCATGTGAATCGATAGCTGCCAGTCGTTATAGGTTAGCCCACATGATCACACTTGGTCTTTCTGTCCATGTCTGATGCAATTGTCCTGCAATATGTAAAATGGTGACAGCATTTTTTTGGCAATTCACGTGAATCAAATTGTACGAATTCGCCAGGACCTGGAAATTTCATAAAATTTGCCATTAACTCGATTCCCATCACATCATCTCTACAGTATACTATATATTTGCTATGTTTTTAGTGTTGGTAAACTATTCGGGGTAAGGGCACGGTATTTTTAGCACTGATTGTTGGTGCGGGGGTGCACCGTTAGGCTATATTTGCCTTTCTTATATTTGACCTGACCATCTTCCCTTCTCTATCTGCCCTCTATAGTTTCTCCACAAAGCTGCATTCACTGTGAAGACCTCTTTTCCTGGAGTTGTGGTTGAAGCTTCTGGAGGTGTCACTCCACAGAACCTTCTTGAGTTTCTTGGCCCTCATGTGGACATGGTGTCATTGGGGTGTCTCACTCAGGGACCTCCAAGCATTGACTTTTCCCTGAAATTAGAGAAAGGATTAGAGAGGGGCACCTCACAGCCTTGCCCGTAGCTTTTACAGATCTCTGTTAGCGACCAGAATTACCAGTAAACAACCCACTTACATCCAAATCGACCTCTGCTATAAACCCTTAAATGTCACAAACCTGGTGCAAAGAAGCCTGAACTACAACCACAGAGGTACAGAAAGGAGATCTTAAATCATGGTCCCCCAATGAGCCACGTCATTCCTCCAGCTGCTGCATCATCTTCATCGTAAGACATGACAACATTGGAAGAAGACACCATGACATGAGATGCCAGGACAAAACCTTGAATTGCCAAACACCATGACATGAGATGCCCGGACAAAACCATGAATTGCCAAACACCATGACATGAGATGCCAGGACAAAACCATGAATTGCCAAACACCATGACATGAGATGCCAGGACAAAACCATGAATTGCCAAACACCATGACATGAGATGCCAGGACAAAACCATGAATTGCCAAACACCATGACATGAGATGCCAGGACAAAGCCATGAATTGCCAAACACCATGACATGAGATGTCGGGACAAAACCATGAGATGTCCCACATACGAAGCTAGACAAGCTGATAAGATGCAATTTTAACATCACAAGATACCAATCCCATACCACGTAATGCCAGATAACATGGCTACTAATCAGGATGTGTGGTCTTTGGGACATGCCACTGTGTGATGCCGGCCATGTTGTGTACTCTGGAATAATAAACCATAAGAAGGTGGTTGTGTGTCATAATGGGATCTGATTATAGGGGAGGACCCAAGACTTGTTCGTACATGATGGGGGACCAGGGATTTCTAGAACTATGGGGAGAACATAGAAAACCTTTTTCCAGAACAGTCAGGTTATCAGATTTGAACTGGGGCTTTTGTGTTATTTTAAAAGGTGAAGATTAAGGGGACTGTCAAGGTCAGCGAACAAGGATCGGTGCGGGATCTTTATAACCATATTCAGGGGAGATAACAGGTTGGAAAAAGACATAGATTCCACTAGATGGACTCTACATTGTGTATCACTAGATTTATCATCCACAATGGCGTTTGTTGTGAAGAGCCTCCGCCCTTCAATCAATGATGATGTGGTATCTGTTATTACCACCTCTTGAGGTCGGATGCCAGTCTTACTGCTCTGACTGTAAAGAACCCTTTTCTATTTAGCTGCCGAAATCGCATTTCCTCCACACATAATAAATGTCCCATGGTCCTTTGTTAGATCATTTGAAGGAATAAATCGTGTCCCGACCTTTGACAGGTGATACAGGAGCCGCAGTAGTTTGTCACATCTGTCCCCATCTTGGGTCAATAGAAGTGTTGAGACAGCCGGGCCTTAGTTATTATTATTATTATTTATTTCTATAGCACCATTGATTCCATGGTGCTGTACATGACAAGGGGTTACATGCAAATTACAGGTAAGTGTTCAGCAAGTAGGATCTCACGGGCAATCCGTAACAACTCAACCCTAAATTGGTAGGGTACAACCAGCTGTCTTTCCCTCAACCACTCCTGTTAGGACTTATCGGGAGCCGTCTCCCGGTACAACCTCCCTCGTTCCCAGAACACCCTCTCCTTATCAGTCTCGAAGGTGGGCGTCTCGGCGAGGTTTCTCACGGTCACCAGGATCACATCTGAGTGCAGAGCGGCCTGGAACTCCTGGATGGAGGCAGCCAGAAGTGACGTCAGGGTTCCTTCCTCTCTGGGACCGGCTGTGGGTCCACCTCTGGTTCAGTCTCTCCGGTAGCGGAGGAGGGTCCAGATGGCAGGGCGCTATGTATGCTGTCTCTCCGGGGAATACCACAGTCCCATCAGCCTGCGGTGCTATGGGTACTACCTCCACATCCACCCCATTACATCAGGAGCAGTGCTGCATATGGGGAAGTTACCTTCAGCCAGGTCACTTTACTTTGTGGCACTGGTCAGTTGCACGGCATCACCTTCTTCATGATTCCCGGGCCTCTCCCTGACACTTGCTCCTGTTATCGGTTCCTCAGCCATACCACCCCGCAGCGTGACGTGGCTGAGTACTCCTGCACCTTCTGGTACATCATCATTATCAGGTAAGGCATGCACATTTACATCATTAGAATTAACATTACCCTCAGTATCAGATTGGGGAGGAGTGTCAGGGTCATAGTACGCAAACATCCTCCCCAAATCAGTTCCCAACAAAAAGTGTGTGGGCAAGTTTTCGGACACCCCCACTTCCATCACCCCGCTTCCTGCACCCCAATCTATAAAAACCCGGGCGATCGCAAAGGGACAGCAGACTCCCCCAATCCCAGTGACAGTTATGGTTTTCCCCGGAATAATCTCTTCAGGGGCCGCCAGTTCGGGTCGGATGAGGGTTTGTTCGGCCCCGTTGTCCTTGAGGCCTATAGCGACAGTGTTCCCCACGGTGACTCTCTGCAAATTTTCACAGGTCCTCCTAACCACCCCACCCACAAAAAGAACTGCTGCATTAGGCCCTGAGGCCTTGGCTGGGGGTTCTTCTGCTTCTCCGGACAAGTGGTGCTGAGATGTCCAGTCCGACTGCCAAAATAATGCTTGCGGGGATCAGGTGTAGGCCTGGCGTTGGCAAAGGGGACAAGGCCTCCGGTGGGTCGGCTGGCAGGGGCACTTGGGTTGGATGATGGCTTACCCCCCTTCCAGCTGGCGGTGACCGGCTTCCACACCTCTGGTTAACGGTTGGCCTTGTAGATGTTGGTGATCTGCGCTGCTTTATCCGTTTCTTTTGGCTCTCGGTCCATCACGAACTGTCGCACCTCAGCCAGACAAAGATGCAGGAACTGGTCTTTTACCATCAAGTCCTTCAGCTGCTCAAAGGTGGTCGCTGACAGTCCTTGGACCCACTGGTCAAAGTGGGTCCTGAGTCCTTGCAACACATCGCTGTAGCTGTCGTGTGGGCCACGTCGGAGGTTCCGGGAACTTTTTACGGTAAACCTCAGGAGTCAGTTGGTACTTCTTTATCAGGGCCTGCTTGATGGCCTCATTGTCTCCATCTTGTTCTCGAGGGCGAGAAGCAAATGCCTCCAGCGCTTTTCCTTTGAGCCCTGGGGTTAAATTTCAGGCCCATTGGTTCTCAGGCAGCTGGTACTGTCTGCAGGCTTTTTCAAATCCCCGCAGAAATATGTCCAAGTCCCCGTCCTTCTCCATCACTGGAAAGTGCTCTGGCCGGAGTTTATAGGTTGTTGCATTGTTGGCTCACCGCTCCGTGGGGTAGATGGTGTTATCCAGAGTCAGGCCAATTCCAGCTGGTACTGCCTCTCTTCCCGCTCGGCCTCTCACTGGGCTTGGGCCTGCCGCTCAGCTCTCTCGGTCTCTCGCTCGGCTCTCTCGGCCTCTTGGTATTGCTGGATCAACTTCAAACATCCTTGATGATCGTCTGCAGGGAGTTGCTCCAAGACCACCCGCAGATAATGGTCCCCGCTACCTGGGTTGCAAGTAGGGCTGGCATTCACTGGTTGGACCTCTGCAGCAGCACCACCTGCGCTTGGGCTGGCTTCTGGGTCACCAGGGCTCTGGTGACGGACTGGCTCTGCGGCACATTGCATCAGTGCAGCAACCATCTGGGCCTTGGTTTTGCCCGTGGAGTCAATCTGTTTCATTACGCAAAGGGCAATGAGAGTGTCCTTGGACTTCTGCCTATACCAGGCCTCTCCCAGCATAGCCATAATTGCCAAATAAAAGACAGGACAGAAAAACAAAGAGAAGGGGAGGAGGTAACAGCTACACACAATTGTCTCAGCACTAATAAACACTGAGTTCGTTCTCCAAAACTTTTGCTGCAGGGTCGCCGCCAGAACCGTGCAAGTTTTTAGTGAGAGGAATGACTGCTCACACCAGGTCACTAATGCTCTATAATCCCACCGCTGCCACCAATATGTCAGGGTTAGGGTCATTGCAGTTGTAAGCTTTCTTGGAAGAGATGGGTTTTCGGGTTCCATCTGAAGGATATGAATGTGGTAGATTATGAGGAGATGGCCGCTTCCTAAAGACTATAGGACGAATGGTCGTAGAGCCGAGTCCACAGCTCTAAGAGATGGAGCCTTTTTCCAGCACGGAGCCCCCGGTACGTCGATATTGCTGTGTTTTATTAGATATTTTCTTGCTGTGTTTTATTAGTTATTTGCTCGCTCATCAGTTCCTCCTCAGGAATCAATGTTTCCATTCAGTGACAGTAAGCAGAGGAAGACGAGCAGGCTGAATCTTATGTGACCCTGAGGCAGAGAGTAGATTAATAAAGGTAAATGTAAAGCAATCATCCTATCAATCCATTGTTCTTCCAGACTAGGCCCATTGTGTGGATGGAGATAGTAGATCCAGGGGAGCCGTCACCACAGGGTCTCACATCAGCCTCAGGTGGTGGGATATGCTTCATTCTGTCAGCTAAAGGAACGTGCTTAAGGGGAGGGAGAAAGACACAGGGGCGAATCAGGCGGTGGCTGGAGGGACGTCGAAGGGAGAGGATCCCAGCTGGGATGGATGGATGGTCTATGGAGTTTTGGAGATTGATTGTTGGCTGGAGGAGTCCATGATCTACGGTCGTGATATCCATCGTCTGGAGGAACATAGGCTGTGACTGACACTATACCGGCTGCAGATACCAAAAGCTGTGGGCCACCAAAAGTTAGGAGCCAGTGGGTATCGCCTGGTACGGGGGCAGTTGGACTACAGATTTCAGACTGGGAACTTGAGGACATTGTATGTCGGCCATCTACCTGGATTTGTTGTACAACCATGGATGTATGGAATAAAAATACCCGCATCATTCACCTGCCTAGGGGATTATTATAACCCACAATCTCAGATCCTCACAAGTGTGGCAGCGGTGGGATCACCTATCTCCGGACAGCATAGCAGGGAAAGTTACTGATCGGTGACTTGACTGAAGAGATGTCAGACTCCATCTACAAGAGGCTGAAGAATGAGGAGCTGAGAGCGCTTTGTTCTGAGAGAGAGTCAGAGTGGTTGCCGGAGGACAACCGGGTGACCATGATACAACGATTGAATGAGAGGGAACGTGAACGTCCACATGAGGAGGGACCACAGCTAAGGACCGTCATCCAGATGGCGGAGGATCGACCGACTGAGCTGAGGCGGATGCTGGACGTGCTAGGAGAGCGGGCCACGAAGATAGAGCTGGCGGCAGTGTTAAGCGACTATCTGGGTGTGCATGTAACAGTACCCCACCAGCCCCCGCACAGAGGACAGTGGATTACAGGAGAGACGGGCCCCATCTTTAAGGTACCGGGATTTACCACAGTTCAGTGAGGACACCTTGGATATTGATGAGCATCTCTGGTTATTTGAGAACCTTTGCCTGCTTCATGACGTGTCAGTCAGCAAGTCTCTCTGTCAGTGCCGAGCTGCCAGAGCATATGTTCTGCTATACAGCTCCATCAGCGAAAAAATAAAAAAGTTATAGCTCTCACAATAAAGGGATGCAAAAATAATTATTTTTCTATAAAATAGTTTTGATTGTGTAAAAGCGCCAAAATATAAAAAATGATATAAATGAGGTATCGCTGTAATCGTACTGACCCGAAGAATAAAACTGCCTTTTACCACACACCGAACAGAATAAACCCCACGAAAAAAGAAATTCCTGAATTGCTGTTTTTTTTTTCATTCTGCCTCCCAAAAATTGGATCAGAAAGCGATCAAAAAATATCATGTGCCCGAAAATGATACCAATAAAAACGTCAACTCGTCCTGCAAAAAATCTCACATGACTCTGTGGACCATAATATGGAAATATTATAGCTCTCAAAATTTGGTGATACAAAAACTATTTTTTTACAATAAAAAGCGTCTTTTAGTGAGTGACAGCTGCCAAACATAAAAACCTGATATAAATCTGGTATCGCTGTAATCACACCGACCAGAAGATTAATGTCGCCTAATCACTTATAACGCACGAGGAACGGTGTAAAGAATAAATAAAACCAATTCTTCACATACTGTTCATTTTTTCATTCTGCCTCCCAAAGATCACAGTAAGGCTGAGCGCACATTTATCCTGCACTCTGCGTTGAGCACTTACATCGGGGTTTCCATGTAAATCTATGAAATACGTGAATCAGACAAAACCTCTGGTGGAAGATTCCCTATAATGAGGCAAATGGAGGCACTGTGGACGCCGTCTGACCTGTGACCCAGCAGTGTCTGTCTTTTTAGGGTTACGTAACAGTGCTGTCGGCCACAGTTTTGTGCAATTCTAAAAAGGACACCGCTGAACAGAGGCCAGACTGAGTGCAGAGTATCTCTGCTGCCTCATTATAGTGAATTGATCCCTCAGGGGTTTCATCTGAATCACGTCACTCAGGAGATTTACATGGAAACCCCAAAGTAAGTGCTCAGCGTAGAGCGCCAGATAAATGTGATCCCAAATGTTATGTAAAATGTTCTACAAAAAAGCTTCAACTCAACCCACAAAAAAGCAAGTCCTCACTCAGGTCTGTCATCTGATAACGGAAATATAGGGGGCTTCCATATTACTGGTAGCACAAAGGCTCTGGAAAAGCAAAATGACTTAAGCCCACCTAACCTAATGGCTGCATGCCTCCCAAAGCCCCGGCTGGGCATAACATAGTGGTCACTACAATGTACTGGTTACTACAGCGGCAGTTTGCAATTTTCACTTGGCAACATTCATTGTTGCTTGTTTCTGGAAAATACCCACTGGAGTCAAAATCAACAGTACACCTGTAGATAAATTCCCAAAGGGGTATAATTTCCAAAATGGGGTCACTTGAGGGGGGATTCTGCTCCTCTAGCAAATGGGACATGACTTCCGCTAATGATTCCAGGAAATTTTACATTCAAAAAGTCAAATGACGCTCCTTCCCTTCCGAGCCCTGCCGTGCGCCCAAACAGTAGTTTTCTCCCTTATATTGTGTATCGACATGCACAGGAGAAATTACGCAACAAATTGTATGGTGCAATTTCTCCTGTTACTCTTATGAAAATGCAATATTTTGTGCTGAAAACATATTTGTGGGGAAAATTAGATTTTTTTTTTTTTTTTTTATGGCTCATCGTTATAAACTTCTG
The DNA here is from genome assembly GCA_009801035.1 of Oophaga pumilio. Taxonomy (NCBI): domain Eukaryota; kingdom Metazoa; phylum Chordata; class Amphibia; order Anura; family Dendrobatidae; genus Oophaga; species Oophaga pumilio. Next base: position 26,202 of record VIAB01013073.1, read on the forward strand.
TGAAGCACCTAAGGGTTGAATGTGCTCATCACACATCTAGATCAGTTCCCTCTGGGGTCTAGTTCCAAAATGGTGTCAGTTGTGGGGGATTTTCACTGTTTAGGCAGATCAGAGGCTCTGCAAACGCAACATGGCGTCCGCCAATTTTTCCAGCAAATTTTGCATTCAAAAAGTCAAACGGCTCTCCTTCCCTTCTGAGCTCTGCCGTGCGCCCAAACAGTGGATTTCTCCCTCATATAGGATATTGGCATGCTCACGAGAAATTACGCAACAAATTTTGGGTTCCATATTTTCCAGCTTCTCTTGTCAAAATAAAAAAAAAATTGGATCTGAAGTCAGTTTTTTGTGAAAAAAAATTATTATTTTTTTCAAAAAATTTCTGTGAAGCACCTGAAGGGTTAATAAACTTCTTGAATGTGGTTTTGCAACTTGAGGGGCGCAGTTTTTAGAATGGTGTCACTTTTGGGTATCTTCTATCATATAGACCCCTCAAAGTGACTTAAAATGTGAGGTGGTCCCTAAAACACCGGGATTCGCCAAAGCGTTCCAGAATTATTACCTCATAAAGGGACAGTGGTCAGAATTGTAAAAATTGGCCCGGTCATTACCGTGCAAACCACCCATGGGGGTAAAGAGGTTAATAGCCTGTCTTCTGGGGATCAGAGATGTTACTCTACCGTTCGCAGCGCATTACTAGAGAGGTATGCCGTCACGCGTGAAACCTACCGCAGGAAGCTTCAGGAGTTTGACCATCCCTGTGCGCTCACGCATCGGGAGTTTGCTAACACACTACATACAGCATGCACTCGGGGGGTGGAAGGACTGGGGGCTCGGTGCCGAGTACCCCACGGCCCTGACGGGCGGCTCACGCTCACGCATCGGGAGTTTGCTAACACACTACATACGGCATGCACTCGGTGAGTGGAAGAACTGGGGGCTCGGTGCCGAGTACCCCACGGCCCTGACGGGCGGCTCACGCATCGGGAGTTTGCTAACACACTACATACGGCATGCACTCGGAGGGTGGAAGGACTGGGGGCTCGGGAAGCAGAACATGTCTTGGATATCTTCATGCTGGAACAATTTATGTCCAAGCGCCCAGGTGACTTGAAAGAATGGGTGATGGATAGAAATCCACTCAGCCTGGATGAGGCTGCAAGATTGGCTGATGATTGGTCTGATAATCGACCTGGGCTACGTGGAAGTACAGCCCCAGCGAGTCATGAACAGGAGCTTACATGGAGGCCAGCGAGACCCATGGACTGGCAAGAGAAGGAACTGAGAGAATTTTGGACTTCACAAAGAAGGAGAGATTTCCCAAGGCCCTTAGTGCGGCCCACATCGGGGTGAGGAGGGTTAAGCTGCCATAACTGTGGATGCATGAGACACTTTGCCAAGGAATGCCGGGGACATTCTAGACGACATCACAAGGACCAGTATCCCGGACTAGATGGGACACCTCAGCGACCGTGAACCAGCATCTGCAGCTGGTCTGGGCCGTGGAGGCTGCGGGGCTCCGTGACTCCGGATCCTCTGTTACATTGATCAATGAACATCCAGTAGTGGAGCAGTGCATTGTTCCCGGCAGCTGGATGATGGTCAACGTAGCCGGAGGAGAATCTCAAGCTGACAAGATGTCTACTATGCCGATGTACACCGGGGTGGAATGGGGACTGTGGAGTGTATTTGCAAGAACAACATGGAATATGCCTTGAGGAAACTGGATGGTACAAAGTTTTGGTCTCATGAAGGTGAAACCTTTTATATTCGTGTCTGTGCTGAAAAAAGTGGGAGAGGAAGGAGATGTGAGGAGATGGCCGCTTACTAAAGACTATAAGACAAACGGACGTAGAGCGGAGTCCACAGCCCTAAGAAATAGAGACTTCCCATCACGGAGCCCGGGTACAAAGATATTATTGTAATTTAATAGATAATTTGTTTGCTGTGTTTTATTAGTGATTTTCTTGATTTTCATTTCATCCTCAGGAATCAATGTTTGCATTCAGTGACAGTAAAGCCCCCGTCACACTAAGTGAGATCGCTAGCGAGATCGGACCCCTAGCCAGCGGTATCACTATGTGTGACACGCAGTGACAACCGGCCCCCCTGCTGGGTATCGCTGATCGTCGATGAATGTCTCGGACCATTTTTTCATCGTTGGTCTCCCGCTGGCCAGCGCGCATCGCTGCGTGTGACAGCGGGAGACCAACGATCAGCGAGCTAGTATCCAATGTACATATCGGGTAACTAAGGGCGGCGCCGCGCCTAGTTACCCGATATGTACCCTGGTTACCGGCTCCCAGCTTCTGAGGAGAGCGCTGGGAGTCGGTATCCAGGGTACATATCGGGTAACTAGGCACCGCGCAGCCCTTAGTTACCCAATGTGTATTGGATACCAGCGCGCTGGTGCAGGGAGCTGGTAACCAAGGTACACATCGGGTTTCCAGGCACTGCGCGACGCCTGGAAACCCGATGTGTACCTTTCTTACCAGCTCCCCTGCAGCAGCGCGCTGGTATCCAACGTACACATCGAGTTTCCAGGCGCCACCCGGCGCCTGGAAACCCGATGTGTGCCTCGGTTACCAGCTGATCGCTGGTCTCCTGCCTGTCACATGCAGCGAAATGTACATTCTGGCGGCCGGACAAAACGGTCACTGCAACGTTTTTGTTTTTTTCCGGACTCGCTTGATAGTGCCTGAAGCGGCGCATCAGGCGTCCGGAAATAATAGAAGTCTATGGAACCGGACCAGTCTTTTGCGCAATCCGTCAAAAGACTGATCCGGATTCTGGAAACCAAGGTCTCTCTCTCCTCGGTCCGGACATGCATACCTGCATTTTCCGGCTGCAAAACTTCTTTTTCCAGGTTCAAAAGTTCAGATCGGATCCAGCAAAAAAACTGATCCGTTGCATCAGTTTTTTCATTTCATCGCCGGATCCGTCCCTTCAGGTGTTCGACGGATTATGCCTGACACAAAAAAACTGATGTGTAAAAGCAGCCTAAGGGGGAGGGAGAAAGACACAGGGTTGAATCAGATGGTGGTTGGAGGGACTTCAAAGGGAGAGGATCCCAGCTGGGATGGATGGATGGTCTATGGAGTTTTGGAGATTGATTGTTGGCTGGAGGAGTCCATGATCTACAGTTGTTATATCCATCGTCTGGAGGAACATAGGCTGTGACTGACACTATACCGGCTGGAGATACCAAAAGCTGTGGGCCACCAAAAGTTGGGAAACAGTGGGTATCGCCTGGGGGCAGTGGGACTACAGATCTCAGATTGGGAATTTGTGGAGTGAGGACATTGTATTTTGGCCATCAACGTGGATTTGCTGCATAACCGTGGACGGAAGTAATAAATTGAACTGCATCGTTAACCTGCCTAGGTGTTTATTGCAACCCACAACCTCACAGGTCCCATTCCTGGCTTTTCCAAACATATCCATGGGGCTCAGGAGACTGGTGGGTCCAAATCCGAACAAGCCAAAGATATCAATGGGTTCAGTGATGGTCATTGGAGCAGATCTGTATTCATTCAGCTGGGGCTGTGGTCCCCTAAGCTGGCATCCTGTAGAATGTCAAAATCTGTGTCCCTCATGATGGAGCCATGAACTGGCAGCAATCCCGTAGAGTGTTCCTGGCTGTGGTTTTTTAAAGAGTCTCTGGGATATTAAGATTTATATTGTTAGAGGCATATCCCACTTATATAGCTCACAACTGTTGTACTTCAAGCCAGCATCCAGAGGTCAAGTGGATGATGTGATGAGATTAACTTGCATTGTTTGACTATTTAATCAGTTTGCATTGTTTTTACTCCTCTGTTTTGCAAGTTAACAAGCCATAGAACCCAAACAATGGTCTTTGAATATATTAAGCAAACATCCATTGTTCAATGACCCTGCATCACTGAGAAGCCAACTCATATACGATCAAACAAATAAGGCAGCGCTATAGCATGCAAACATGAAATATGAAAATTGAATTGCATTACTGCACTAGAAATATGCAAAATTGAGAAAGCTTAGCGCATAAATTGGCCAATTCATGTGTACCTGGTGCTTACCTAGAGTCACATCGAGTCCAGGTAAGCACCTGTTCAGACCTAGTTTATGTTTGGATGTGACGTCTTTTGATATGTATGCATTAGTCTTCTGACTGAGCACTCCGCCCCTCAGCCTCAGGCGTTTACAGCAGGATCCTACCCCTCCACAGAGATGTAGACGTCAGTCTAAGTGAGGATTGACATTAGGTCCTGGCAACAAGAATCGCCTTATCGTGGCTGCCGGGTACATATGAATTGGCCAATTTATGCGCTAAGCTTTCCCAATTTTCTAGTGCAGTAATGCAGTTCAATTTTCATATTTCATGTTTGCATGCTATAGCGCTGCAGCGTGCTGCCTTATTTGGTTATTTCCACTGTAGGCTTCACCACCTTTACAGCAGTTATTATTCGCATTTGATCCACCATCTGTTCTGAGGAATGCCATTTGGCCCGAAACGTCAAAAACTGGTTTATGTGGATCCCTCCTGTTTTTGCTTTATGTGCAATAAATATATTATTTCAGCATTGAATATTGGAGTACTAAATTCTTTTTTTTCCTTGTATATGGGGTGGAACCCTATATGAGCACCCTATAAGAGTGCCACATAAGCCTGTTACGGACTCTAAGGTGGAGT
>VIAB01013074.1:0-11232 GCA_009801035.1 Oophaga pumilio
TCCCTGTTATTATTAAAATTCCCAATAAAATGTTTGGAAAAGAATGTCAGAAGCCAAAGGTGCTTCAACACCAATGGATCCGTCATACTTAAAGTTTGAAGGAGAAGATTATCTGCTACCCAGCAATAATAGTTACAGACAAGCAGTGTGGGCACTTCTGTATGTAGCAATCACAACTCGTCCAGATATTACAGCCACAGTCAGAATTCTCTGCCAACGTGTAAGAAAGCCACACCAAAAAGACTGGAATGCAATTAAGAGAATTCTTCAATATCTTAAAAAAACTCAAAGGCTAAATCTTAAGATATTTACATCAGGAGATCTCACTCTCAGAGGTTATGTTGATGCAGATTGGGCTGGAGATTCAAGTGATCGGAAATCAACAAGTGGTTACTTGTTCAAGTTAGGAGAAAATTCAATTTCTTGGTCCAGCAGAAAACAAGTGTCAGTCGCATTATCTTCTACTGAAGCAAAACATATGTCTGCTGCTTATGCAAGTCAAGAAGTAATTTGGGTGAAACAACTTTTGGAAGATTTCGGCAAGCCATTAGCTCACCATCAGTTATTCATAAGGACAACCAAGAATGCATTAAACTTGCCAGCAGTGAGAAGATTAGTGCAAGGACTAAGCACATTGATGTAAAACTTGAGTTTGTTTATTGCGAGTTTGACAAGATGATAGTTGATGGTATGACAAAGCCATTATCAAGAGCCAAGTTTGTGGACTTCAGAACCGCAATGGGGCTAACAGGATAAGTAGTTGTTGAGTGGAGGTGTGGGACTATGTTTGGTTCAACAACTCCATTCCTGTCTGAGTGCTTAGTTGCTAGATTTGTATGCTGTTTATAAAGTTAGAACAAAAAAAAACTTCCAGAGGCTCACACAGGGAGAGAATGTGACTGTTCTTCCTGTTTTCCTGTATCTGTGTATGAGAGAAGCAGCCTGCTGTAGATGCTGCACAGATAGAGACACACAAATGATTTATTCCTGAACTATTAAGCTTATCATATATTGTTCCTGTTTGCTCCTGAATAAAGAAGCTTTGTTGTCACACTCTTGGAGCGTATCCTGAATAATCCGCTGCCAATACTATACAACTACAGTGACTGTGAATCTTGTACCTAGCTCTCTGTCTTCTGGCGTTACAACTCCACTTGTCTGCCTGCTGTCCTGATCCTTGTTGTTCCATGTGCCATCTAGCAAGTCTATCCTGCTAGGCCATCACTTTTATCTGTGTTGTTTGCCCTCTCCTGCAGCTTGAACAATTCATTTCATACATGAAAACTATTTTTTGCAATAGTATAAGTACATGTAATTAAAAAGAACCAATAAAAATTCCTCATCCTCATACAATTATGAAATGGTCCCTTCATATAAAGCACTTCTACACCGACAGAGAAATTGAAGGAGTAGAAAGCAATATATAAAGATAAAAAAATATTTTATTACAATAATTAAGACAACATATCACAAAGCTGTAGTAAACAGTCCTTAAAAAGCCCTCTTTTAACCCATCCTCTGTATCTAGCTATCGCCCCATATCACTTCTCCCCTATGCCTATGCCTCAAAACTACTAGAAGAACACGTCCATCTTGAGCTGTCCACCCACCTCTCTTCTTGCTCCCTCTTTGACCGCTTACAATCTGGCTTCCAGCTGCACCACTCCACTGAAACCGCCCTAAGGTCAGCAATGACCTATTAACCGCCAAGGCCAAGCAACACTACTCTGTCCTCCTCCTCCTGGACCTGTCCTCTGCCTTTGACACAGAGGACCATTCCCTATTACTACAGACCTTCTCATCTCTTGGCATCACAGACTTGGCCCTATCTTGGATCTCATCATACCTAACAGACCGGACATTCAGCGTCTCCCACTTGCACACCACCTCCTCACCTCGCCCTCTATCTGTCAGCGTCCCGCAAGGTTCAGTCTTAGGGCCCCTGCTCTTCTCTATTTAAACCTTCGACCTCGGACAGCTCATAGAATCTCACGGCTTTCCGTATCATCTCTATGGTGATGACACACAGATCTACATCTCTGGACCTGATATCACCTCCCTACTAACCAGAATCCCACAATGTCTGTCTGCTATTTTATCCTTCTCTGCTAGATTTCTGAAACTTAATATGGACAAAACAGAATTCATCATCTTGCCCCATCTCACTCGACTCTCCCAGCGGACCTATCCATTAAAGTAAATAGCTGCCCACTCTCCCCAGTCCCACAAGCTCGCTGTCTCAGGGTAATCCTTGACACTGATCTCTCTGTCAAACCACATATCCAAGCCCTTTCCACTTCCTGCCACCTTCAAGTCAAAAATATTTCATGGATCCATACATTCTTCAACAAAGAATCTGCAAAAACCCTAGTCCATGCCCTCATCCTCTCCCGCCTTGACTACTGCAACCTCTTGCTCTGTGGCCTCCCCTCTAACACTCTCGCAGCACTCCAATCTATTCTAAACTCTGCTGCTCGACTAATCCACCTGTCCCCCTGCTATTGTCTGGCCTTTCCTCTCTGTCAATCCCTGCACTGGCTCCCCATTACCCAAAGACTCGAGTTCAAAACCCTAACCATGGCATACAAAGCCATCCACAACCTGTCTCCTCCATACATCTCTGACTTCGTCTCCCGGTATTTACCTACACGCAACTTCCGATCCTCACAAGATCTCCTTCTCTACTCCCCTCTTATCTCATCGTCCCACAATCGTATACAATATTTCTCCCATGCATCACCCCTACTCTGGAACTCTCTACCACAACATATCAGACTCTCGGCTACCATGGAAACCTTCAAAAAGAACCTGAAGAACCAACCTCTTCCGAAAAGCCAACAACCTGCAGTAACCACTGATCCACCAAGCCAGTGCACGACCAGCTCTACCCTCACCTACTGTATCCTCATCCATCCCCTGTAGATTGTGAGCCCTCGCGGGCAGGGTCCTTTCTCCTCCTGTACCAGTCGTGACTTGTATTGTTTAAGATTACTTTCCTCTTTTTTTATGTATACCCTTTTCACATGTAAAGCACTATGGAACCAATGGCGCTATAATAATAAATAATAATAACAGGATTCCATAATAGGGTCATAACACACAAAGAAGACTAGAAGCAGATATCTTCCCCATTACAAAGGGATAGCTAGATAAGTTGTATATTTGCATCAATAATAACTCAAATCCTAATCCCCATACCTCACCAGGTATGCTAATGTGATGATAGAATACAAAATGTTATATCTAGACTTAAGAGCAAAATGGTCCCCAGTTATGCTACACATACATTATATTTAAATATAGGTGAATACCAATGTGCAAGCAAAGGCACAATAAATTAATTCATGATAATGGAATAAAATGCACCATGCTCAATAGATATAACAAGAAAGTGGTACATAGTTATAACAGATCAACACATACAATAAGGTAGCAGTAAATAGCCATAAATAACTACCTGCAGCCATGATGAGCAGGGGAGAGAGACATGCTGGGACTCCTGACGAAACTGCTGAGGCGGTGAAACACGCGGTGAACACAATTTTCTGTGCAATCCACAAATGCAAGTTAAAGCTCTATCATGCAAAGAAGAAGTGATATATCAACTCAAACCAGAAACACTGCCATCTTCTGAGGGCTAAAGCTCATTTAAAATGGAATGAAGGGAAATGGAAAACTGTTCTGTGGTTAGATGAACCAAAATGTGAATACTTCATGGACTCAAGATCAAAAGGCCTGCATCTCTGATAGCGCTTATGATTAGTGCTTATGTTTTATTTACCTTTTATACAACAATTTACTGGCTGTTAGATCACATAATGCAAAGAGACAATAAAGAGGTAGCACTTCCTGGGGATATAGTAAAAAATATGATTCCATGCCCAAAGTATATTATGTTTAGGCTTCAACAATGAGCTTTTTAAAATGACTCATTCATTTGAAAAGCGTCATTTTTTGAAGCTGAGACGTAGTATACTTTGGGCATGGAATAAACCCTCTATTTTTTGCTATATCACAACAAGACACCTGTGTTAGCAAGCATAATGAAATTGGATCTAATACTAACCATTCTTCACTTATATTATTATTGACAAACTGTTTGTGGAAGCTTAGTACATTTATGGGCTCGCCAATTGCTTATCATTTCCATTGAGTATGAAGATTTTGCATTATTTTGAAATGAAAAATTAGTGTCATAAAATCCAAACTTTATAATATGCTCTGACTATTGTAAAACAGCATTAATTACATTTTCAGATTTAGACAAGGGGCTGAACTTTGCTGAGTAATCACGCCTCTATGCAGCTCCATGTACCTGTGTACATTATGGATGAGTGCAGGAGCTGCCTATTATTTATGGTAAATCGAACCAAATGAGCAGTAAGTCTTGTTCTTTCATGTGGACCAGAGGTTCACGGGGAAAATTGCCTATGTGCAGGGGTGAACCTAGCCTCTCTGCTGCCTGAGGCGAACTGCAAAACGGCGCCCCCCCATTGTAAAATCAGTACCAAGCTCCGCCCCCTTCTGAACACGCGGTGAATCCGGATGTGCTCATTGAACACATCCGGAATCACCGCAGCGCTGCACAGGCCTGTGTATTTCCCTTGTCGGGACATCATGTTTTCAAGTCCCATATAGTAACTTAAGTAGTTGCATTAATAACTAGTCACCGACCTGGCTTCTCCTAACTCTGGGCAGGAGGCGGAGGGAGTCATGCAAGGAAGCAGCAGCCAGCCAGCAGGAGTAAACTGTGTCTTCTGTCTTGTGAAGTGGTGAGTGACTGTGTGTGAGGGATTAAGGAGAGCCGGCCCCGCACCACACCACGTGTTATGGGTTCCCTCTGCCGCCCCCTGGCTGCCGCCGCCTGAAAAACAGGCTCAAATCGCCTCATTATAGCGGCGCCAGTGCCTATGTGCATTTGCACAGTGGCAATCTGCATGTGATCCATTGCACACATGGACCAAACATTTGCTTTTTTATAAAAAAAAAAAAAAAAATGCATATGCTACAAGCTAATAAAAAGATATACAGTCATGGTTTACCTTGTCTTGATACATGGGCTCTACAGTAAATCACTGACATATTGGTAATGTTAATCAGGCTCATAAAAACATTGTGTACAGTCAGACGACATGTTGAATTAAGACGATAAGCATAACTACTAAGAGATGGCAAAAAACATGTACACCCCAAAATTTATTTGTAGTGAAAAACACTTTTTCATCCATTTTTTGTGAAAAAAATTGATTTAAAGACAAAGTGTACTCTTTTCTGAGAATTAATTTATAACCTGTTGTTAACGTGCCTCAAAGTATTACAAGTGTCAAGAATACTGTGACATCACTTAAGCTCTATATTTAAATGAATTAATTATTTTGTGTAATTGGATAGACAAGTTATTTTTTCATGCTGTGCAAGAGTTCAGCGTTAATATTATAATGATAAGCTTTAGTGTGTAAAATAAATGTAACGTGAACAAAGCAATTAAACTTGAGCATGCATAACATTTAATAATAAGAAACCAGTTGGTACACAGCAGTCAGTAGATTTAAAATGTAAATATTTCACGTTCAAGGCTAACATTAGATCTACTTACTGATATATAACATTTGCAATTTTCAAGAACCTGTATGCATATGTGACAGACTTTCTTAACAGCCTCATAAAAATGTAAATACATTATTCCTGAAAGGGTTAGAAGATATTCAAGTTACAGTTTAAAGGGGTCTCCAAGAATTAAATAAAATGGCATCCCTGATATAATTCAAACTACAGCGTGTTCCAGTCAGGTGTCAGAACGGGCTGCAGACTGAATTCATACAGCTCCCAAGACGTGTGTCTCAACTGACAAGAGCACATATCTGAGTTGGTAACAACACATAACCCTCAATAATTGGTAGAAGGCAAGGAATGAATATAAAAAACAAACTTTATTAATACAATTTTATAATGCATAAAAGGGATGCCTCATTATCCAAAGTGACACAGGAAATCAGCTGTATATATATAATTGCATTACAATGGTAAAAATAACCATGAACAATATACTATACAATATTACTAATCAATAGCATAGAGATATTATATATAGAAGGTCTATAGCCTAGACGCAAGAGGACAAACATAAAAGGATAATACCAGTTCAGGAATGCTAAATGGATATATCAACAAATTAATCGGGCATAGTGCCTGTTTCCATTAGCAAAAGGTCGAGTACCTGCTTGTCGCTTACAAGAAATCCTTACCACTATGGTGGATATGGATTAATCAGGCATAATACCTGCTGCCCTCTTGCGACCTTCACTACACATGTTAATACAGCAACTAAATGCTCGTAAAATGTCAATTAGACTTCATAAGGTGCTCATAGTGCAAATGCTAAATGATTATACCTACAGTAGTAACAGCGATGACCGCGTCACCCACCCCAATGCACGTTTCGATAGCTTCTTCCCCGGAAGAAGAAGCTATCGAAACGTGCGTTGGGGTGGGTGACGCGGTCATCGCTGTTACTACTGTAGGTATAATCATTTAGCATTTGCACTATGAGCACCTTATGAAGTCTAATTGACATTTTACGAGCATTTAGTTGCTGTATTAACATGTGTAGTGAAGGTCGCAAGAGGGCAGCAGGTATTATGCCTGATTAATCCATATCCACCATAGTGGTAAGGATTTCTTGTAAGCGACAAGCAGGTACTCGACCTTTTGCTAATGGAAACAGGCACTATGCCCGATTAATTTGTTGATATATCCATTTAGCATTCCTGAACTGGTATTATCCTTTTATGTTTGTCCTCTTGCGTCTAGGCTATAGACCTTCTATATATAATATCTCTATGCTATTGATTAGTAATATTGTATAGTATATTGTTCATGGTTATTTTTACCATTGTAATGCAATTATATATATACAGCTGATTTCCTGTGTCACTTTGGATAATGAGGCATCCCTTTTATGCATTATAAAATTGTATTAATAAAGTTTGTTTTTTATATTCATTCCTTGCCTTCTACCAATTATTGAGGGTTATGTGTTGTTGTCATGCTTATATGGAATGTGACCTCCCTTTGAAGGTTTTTTCTGGACTAATATGTATATATATCTGAGTTGGTGTTAGGGAGCACAGCTGTGCTATGTGAAGAAAAAATGTTTTAAATAATTCATGTACTCAGCAGAGAGATCTCTAGCTTCATCATCCTCCTTCTTCTCCTCCCCCACCCATATCAGTCTGATAGCTTTATAGCAGTGCATGGAGATAGACTGCGCCTAACTGGAAAAGAAATAAACATCGAGGTGAATGGACCTGTAGGTGATCCAAGGTCTGCTCTGCAAGGAAGAGACATATTTCAGCAGATAGGACAGCTGTGCTAATGGTCGCCAACTGATGTAAGGGTGATACTGCTCATCTTGTCAGTTGAGACACAGGTCTCGGAAGTTGTATATCTTCAGTCTGCAGCCCATTCTGACACGTGGCTAGGATGAGCAACAGTTTGAATTCTATCAGGGACGCCTTTTTATCTCATTCTCAGAGAATCCAAATTCTGGCACTCCTGCCATCTATCTATATGCCATCTATCTGCTGCTCAATTAAAATTGGAAACACATGACCTCTGTTCTTAAGATTGCTGGGATAGCCCTTCTAATGTTGTAATTATGGGCAACCTTTATAAGCATTGGCAAAAACCACAAACCTCTCCATAAAATGGATGATTTTTCAAGAGAGCTTGAAGCCAGATTGCAATATTTTTTGAAATATCATTAAATATATGAAGAAAAAAAAATTGCTCACCATTAGTGGAGTTAAAGTTTCTCCTGTGGTGTGTCTGAGCTCAAAACAACAAGGTAATGCGGACACAGGTACGGCAGTGTGTGACGTCACACAGTCAATTTAGAATGGTAGCCGATGAGATCTGCCAGTCCTAGTCCTTACGCGTTTTGGAAAACTTAGTTTCTTTCATCAGAGGAGATGGTTAACATTTTTTTTCCATTTAGGCACACAACGTCCGGGGCTGTACTTGCTTCTTTATTTTGCCAAGGACATCTGTATACCTGCCGATTGCAGGTCTATTTTCAATTGGATGCAACTAAGAACTTTGCTGGACTGCATATCGGTGAATAGGGTAATTACCTACTTCGTTAGTGTATAGTGTTTTTCATGAGTTTTATTTTTTTTTAATTCTGTGGAAGCATGGTTGAAAAGCAATGTCTGACTTTCATTTTCATACATTTTTTATTTATTATTACTTTTGTCAGATTCAAGTTATTTCTGTCACCATTGTGGGTTTTTCTGCCATTAAACGAGGCATACCAACAATTTTGACCACGTGGGTAAGTATAAATATAATGCTAGATAAAACTAGTTTACACTACTCTAAAATTATCTAGTATGGAATCATACAAAGGAAGTGAAAAGTGTGTATACACCTTGCATTTAAGAACTTTTTCCACCTTTTAATATCACACATAATAAATTCAAATGGACCATATCAAGTTAACTGTATTCAAATTCAAAAGGAATTCTATTTGTTTGAGGTGCTGGAATATTTTTTTCCTTGAAATCACTGTGTAAAACATATTTAAGTTCTTGATAAAATGTAACCACAATATCTCTATTCCAGCTATAGTAACAGTAATGATATAATCACTATGCTCACATTGTTTGTCTCATTTAGCAATCCAGCATTTGCTATAACTTAAAAATGGCAGAATACAGTATTATCAGACGTGAAAATAATCCAATACATCCCAGTGAGCAAAACCAATAAACATAATCCATCCAAACCTTCTATGATTATTTTAAGATGTCTAAATCTGTTTGACCTGCTTTTGTAATTCAATGATTTGCATTCAACAAAGTTAACAGAAATTATGTTTGCTGTATGCTCCACTTACATTAATACTGCTAAGTAAATACAAGCATTCTGCTTTACATAAAACACAAATTAAATCAACATGAATCCAAAGACATTAATTATTTAAAACATGGAAAAAAGTCTATTAGGTATTGCATTTCTATGAAAAAGAACAAATGTAATACTACTACTACTACTACTAATAATAATAATCATAATAATAGAAATAATAGTCCACATTCGTAGAGAAAGAATAACTAAAACAAAACTCAATAGGTAGATAGAATGGAGACCACTAGTGTCATGGTTGTCATAGATGAAGATGAAGGTTCATAGATATAGTTGAATTGAATTCTACTCAAATTGAAAAAAATAGATTCTGCGCAGATTAAGCAAAATGATGGCTGCCTGGAACAATAAAGGGTCATCAAAAAGTTTAAGAATTTTTAAAATTTTTCAGCTTACCTTACTGCTCACCTTTTCAACCCCTCCACTTCTCACCATCCCTCATTCGGTACTCGTTGCATTCTCTTACAGTGAGCGCTGAAATCCCAGGCCTCCTCATTCTAGACTTCCAGCTTTTATGACACTTGTGCAGGTGAACTTATTTGCACCTGCACTGAAGTCTTGGCCTAGCATGAAGAGGTCAGGAATTTCATTGCTTGTGGAGTTGTCAAGAACCAGACAGGACACAGTGAGAAGCGGAGGGTCAAAGAGGTAAGCGTTAAGTTAAGCACAAGTGTTGTCTTTAATTTTTCACATGCTACATTTATTATTGTTTGGGGACTGGAGAGATCCCACAGAATAATAAGGGACATTCAAATCGCAGAGAACAACTTCATTGCAAATCTGCAGAATCTGGTGATTTTGAATTCTGTCAAATCAGCTCATCTGTATTTTCAGGCTATTTTGTACAGGTTTGGAAGTAAAAAAAAATGCTCAAATGCAGAATTATAAGATGACATGAGCTATCTCTGCACCCCACTCATCATCCCAAGGTGTTTATAATCAGCTCTGTTTCCTACCACCTTACTTAAGTGTGCAAGTTGTAATCCAGGAGAGGCATGTTTGCCTTGTCACGGTTGATGGGCTCACATGAATTGGCCAATTTTTGCGCTAAGAACCTTGACTTTTGTAAGTAATTTTTTATTTTTTTACTTTTTATTACAGTTTACTCAGCAATTATGATAGATTTTGTGTTCACATATGTAGGTCTCTACAGAGTTCTGCTGCATTCCTCCTTTTTGCAAGTTATGTATTCATTTCAGTAGGCATCTGTTCACATTATATGGAGGTGCTGGTCAGGTTTTTGTTCTAGTGTGAAGAGGTCAGGAATTTCAATGCTTGTGGCGTTGTCAAGAAGAGGCAACAAGAACCAGACTGGATACAGTGAGAAGCGGAGGGTCAAAGAGGTAAGCGTTAAGTTGAGCATAACTTTTTTTTTTTTAATTTTTCACATACTTCATTTATTATTCTTTTGGGACTGGAGAGATCCCACAGAATAATAAGGGAGATTCAAATTGCAAAGAACAACTTCATTACAAATCTGCAGAATCTGGTGATTTCGAATTCTGTCACATCAGCTCATCTGTATTTTTAGGCTATTTTGTACAGGTTTGGAAGTTCTTGCCATCTTCTTGTTCTTCATGCCCATTGTTTAATCTGATCTTTCCTAGTAAGTGCAAGAAGATAGGATAAAAAGGGAAACCAAACCTGACGTACCACAATCCTTCCCTTGATGAGAGTGTTATAGCTCAATCAAGGCCTTAAACCCTTCCAAACAAGATTATTAAAGATTTGTCTAATTGAAAAAAAATCTCGGAAGAATGCTTAGAAGCTTTTTGAAACTAAATAAAAGCTTTGAGAGGGTTTCTATTTTCAATACATTCACCTTAGCAATGCAGGATAAAGGAAGGTTCCACCAAGCAATTAACTGTTTTTGTCTGCCTAAAGAGAGAAAGATAATTTAGATTATAGGTCTCTGCAGAGAAAGCTGGTACATTAATTCCTAAACATTTGACTAAATGTGTTTACTATCTAAATGAGAAGTTCTGTTTTAAGTAGGTCACCTTACTCACCAGGAGAGAAACAATCAAGGGTTTACAAGTCACTTTCATGTGAAATAGCTGCCAAAGTGAGCTTTTTTGTGAATATCTTGCTTTCCCAAATCCTTCTGCAACCTGAGCAGCTCTGGCTGACAATCCTCTGACTTCCTATGATATCACATACATTTTTCCCTGAGTTCCTGTCTTTGGAATCTAACAAGATATCACAATCATGCGAGTTCTTGCTGTGTGGGTGGGGCTCTGTTCAGACACTGGTCTCCCATCTCCCTGCACATTTATCTCTCCAGAGCTCTTCCTTGTCTCTTTCTAC
>VIAB01013074.1:43318-53345 GCA_009801035.1 Oophaga pumilio
AACAAAAACACCTGCAAAGGCTTCCTAAGCATTTAAAAAGGTCTATTAGTCTGTTTCAGTAGGCTCCGTAATCATAGGGAACACTGCTGACTTGACAGATGTACAGAATGCAGTCATTGACTTTCCACAAGGAGGGTAAGTCACAGAAGGTCATTGCTAAAGAAGCTGGCTGTTCAGAGTGCTGTATTCAAGCATATTAATGGAAAGTTGAGTGGAAGGAAAAAGTGTGGTAGAAAAAGATGCACAAGCAAGCGGGAAAACTGCAGCCTTGAAAGGATTGTTAAGAAAAGGCCATTCAAAAATTTGGGGGAGATTCACAAGGATTAGACTGCTGCTGGAGTCATTGCTTCAAGAGCCACCACACACAGATGTATCCAGGACATGGGTTACAAGTGTCGCATTCCTTGTGCCAAGCCACTCATGACCAATGAACAACGCCAGAAGCGTCTTATGTGGGTCAAGGAGAAAAAGAACTGGACTGTTGCTCAGTGGTCCAAGGTGTTGTTTTCAGATGAAAGTAAATTTTGCATTTCATTTGGAAATCAAAATACCAGAGTCTGGAGGAAGAGTGGAGAAGCACACAATCAAAGTTGCTTGAGGTCCTGTGTGAAGCTTCCACAATCAGTGATGGTTTGGGGAGCCATGTTATCTGCTGATGTAGGTCCACTGTGTTTTATCAAAACCAAAGTCAGCGCAGCCGTATACCAGGAAAATTTAGAACACTTCTTGTTTCTCTCTTCCCTCTGCCAACAACCTTTTCAGAGATGGAAATTTCAATCTCCTGCAGGACTTGGCACCTGTCCACACTGCCAAAAGTACCAACACCTGGTTTAAAAACAACAGTATCACAGTGCCTGATTGGCCATCAAACTTGCCTGACCTTAACCCCATAGAGATGGTGTATTGTCAAGAAGAAGATGAGAGACACAAGACCCAACAATGCAGACAAGCTGAAGGTGCACTGATCTGCCCTGTTGAGGGCAGAGTAAAGTACTGCAGTGCGCAGACGCCGGACCTCTTTGACCTTTCCCGGCACCTGGCAGTGCAGTACTCTGCTCTGCCCTCACCAGGGCAGAGCAGTGCGCCTGCGCAAGAGCCATGATGGGAAGCAAAGAAGAGGACGTCTTCACTACAAGATGGGAGGCGCCGGACCGAACCACGACGCACATCGGACCGGACCCCAGACCGCCCCTGGGTGAGTATAATATAACTCGTTTTTCTTCTCTTTCAGGTGACATTGGGGGCTTATCTACAGCATTACAAAATGCTGTAGATAAGCTCCTGATGGCGGTGGCCACATCTTATACTCCAAAAATGAGGTGACAGATTCCCTTTAAAGGGCCATTATTAAACATTGGGTATCCTATGCTGTTATTGTCTATACAGTGAGTGGATGGGCCGCCAAGAATTATGACACACCCCAATACCCCTTTCAAGAGAGGTACAGGAGGGCTTCTATAAAAAATGTTGCATTGAATGCAAGGCCTGCCCCAAAGTTACATGCACCACAATAAGCTTTTCAAGCCACGTACTGGAAGGGCACAGGAAAATCCACTTCACATTATTCATTTTGTGCTCCCGTCCCATTCCGCTTTCTTATGCATTGACTGCAAGACATGTCCTGTTACCAAGTCATATGCACCCCAATAACCTCAATCCCCCTTGGAAGAAACATGGAGGAGGGCCTCATAAAAAAATGTCCCATTAAAAAGGAGCGGGTCTCCTAGACTTTTAATGCCCATACACTTAGTGTATGGGCTGGAAAACATTTGTCCTGTGCGGTACACCTCAACTTTTTCCATAACAAGTATTTTACGCCCAGCATAACTACCCACCCTTGTTAAGAATTCAACACTGGCTGTAGCCGCACGGAACACATTAACCCTGGTTATCTAGTGGCGGTGGATGATGAGACGTGGAAGAAGGCCTGATTAAAAACTAGGCCCAATTTAAAGGAGCGGGTCTCCTAGAATTGGAATGCCCATACACTAAGTGTATGGGCTGGCAAACACTTTCCCCTGTGGGGTACACCTCAACCTTTTCCATATCAAGAATTTTACGCCCAGCATAACCACCGAACCTTGTTAGGAATTCGACACTGGCTGTAGCAGCATGGACCACGTTAACCCTGGTGATCTAGTGGCAGTGAACAATGAGACGTGGAGGAAGGCCTTATTACAAACTAGGCCCAATTTAAAGGAGCGGGTCTCCTAGAATTGAAATGCCCATACACTTAGCTGGAAAACATTTTCGCCTGTGGGGTACACCTCAACCTTTTCCATATCAAGAATTTTACGCCCAGCATAACCACCGATCCTTGTTAGGAATTCGACACTAGCTGTAGCAGCACGGAACACGTTAACCCTGGTGATCTAGTGGCTGTGGACAATGAGACGTGGAGGAAGGCCTGATTAAAAACTAGGCCCAATGTAAAGTAGCGGGTCTCCTAGACTTGGAATGCCCATGCACTTAGTGTATGGGCTGAAAAACATTTCCCCTTGGGGGGTACATTTTTTTTTAAATTTGGAGACCGGCATCATAACATCCTTGCCAAAAAGTAGAGTGGCAGGAGCATGACAGAATACATTCACCTTGATGTTCGAGTGGTGGTGGATGAGGAGAAGGAGGAGGAGGACAAAAAATTGCCAAATCAGGAAGCGTATACCCATGTGTGGGTGAGAAGATGTGCATGGGAATACACCTCCCAAAAAGACAATACATTGGAGGTTATGCTTCACTGTCATCATTTGGTGGTGTCGAGAAGTCTGACCCAATCTATCCCTTGTTAATTTTATAAGATTCAGCCTGTCTGCATTTTCTGTTGACAGGCAAATGCGCTTATCTGTGATAATTCCACCAGCGGCACTAAAAACCCGCTCTGACAAAATGCTAGCGGCAGAGCAGGCCAGGATCTCCAGCGCGTAGAGAGCCAGTTCATGCCATGTGTCCAGCTTGGATGCCCAATAATTAAAAGGCACAGAGGAATCACTGATGAAGTTAGTACGGTCAGCAAGGTACTCCCTCAGCATCTTATAAAACATTCCATTCCTTGTGACATTACCCCGCGCTTCTCGGCCAGAGCGATGGGAGGGTCTGAGAAAACTGTCCCAGAACTTTGCCAGTGTTCCCCTGCCTCTGCTGGATTGGAGTTGTGTCTCTCTCGCCTGTATTCTTTGGTTTTCCAATGAACTGTTATGTCTGCTGCCAGCGTTTTAAGATGGGAACTTCTTAATAATTCTGCAACAATGGCCCTCTGGTACTGCACCATTTTAGTACACCTGTCTGCCTCTGGAGCAAGAGATTGAAAGTTCTCCTTGTAGCGTCTAAAAGTGTCACTACCCAGTAATGACTGTTATATTTTTACAATATGAGGGTCACGGGAAAGGCAGCGCAACATAAAGTCACCCATGCGTGCCAGACTGGTAACAGGCAAGCCTTCCGTGTGCTCACCAACAGGATGACTGACCAAGGTGTCCTCCTCCTCCTCCTCTTCCTCCCTGTCCTCAGGCCATCCACGCTGAACAGGTGGTATGACAGTTGTGCTTGTAGTGCATAGTACTATAGCGCATGAAAGTAGCTCCAGTTCTTCCTCCTCCTCCTCTTTCTCATTGTCAACCAATCCACGTTGGGATGACATGAGGCTGGGCTGTGTAATCAACTGTATGGTTCCTTGCTCCATGTCCTTGTGCTTCGCAAGAGTGTGCAAAGCAGTCATCAAAGCAAAAGGTGGCTATTTTGAAGAACCTAGAATATAAGACATATTTTCAGTTGTTTCACACTTTTTTGTTAAGTATATGCACTGTGTTCCAAATTATTATGCAAAAATTGTTTAGGAGTGATAAGGTAAGAATTTTTTTGTTTGTCAGTTAAACTCATTGATGGTGATGTTTGTCAGGGCTCTTTATATCACTGTAAGCAATTGCAGACACCTGTGCTAGTTAGTTTGGCAAGTGTGTCAAATGAAAGGCAAGACTACTTAAGAAGGCTGTCCCACATTATTAAGCAGCCTACATTTTCTGCCAAAATGGGAAAGAAAAAGGATGTGTCGGCTGCTGGGAAGCAACAAATTGTGGAGTATTTAGGTCAAGGCATGATTACAATCAATATTGCCAAGACACTTCATCGTGATCATCGCACAATCAAGAAATATGTAGCTGATTCACAATACACACGTGTGCGTGCTGATAAGGGAAAATTGAGGACTCTTTCCTACAGGCAATTATGTCAGCTTGAAAGAGCAGCGGCAAAAAAGCCTTGTCATAGCAGCAGACAAGTTTTTGAAGCTGCTGGTGCCTCCAACGTCCCCAGAACAACAAGATGCAGGGTCCTACAGAGGTTTGCAGCTGTGCGTAAGCCAACCTGTCGACCTCCTCTATCCACTGCACACAAGCAGAAAAGTCTTCAGTGGGCCAAACAATACATGAAGACTGACTTCAAAACAGGGTGCCACCTGTGAGGATTGTATTGTGAGTGATGTTAAGATGGAAGAAGAGGAGGTGAGGCCACTTGATGCAGCGCTTGCCATCCACTGGAGCACATGCTCTTTCTGATCCTCATCTACAATGCGTACTGCTGCCAAAGAAAGGTAGTCAAGTAGCCCGTTCAGTAACAGGCTTTTGGATAGGACGAGACGTTGTTTGTCTAGTTGAGCTTTCATTAACATTAACACCTAACCCATGTACATGTCTAACACCAAGCCTATTCCCCCTTCCACTATGACTTCCCTTTTTCCCTACTCGTGTTGTAAGTAACCTTCCCCTCTTGTGACCTGCTGTTTCACAACCTTAGGCCCAAAGGTGTCTAACATCTGTCACTAAATGAACAATCACTATTTATTTTCTTAGATAGTGTTCTTGAACAACACTGTTATACCTAATAATTTTTAAGTGGAAGCATGTGTGGTGCCCCTGAGGGTCCAGTCACCACAGAGGTACTGCACCTCATCCAGAGGTGTGGTAGCACACTCTCAGGTAAGGAGACAGCACCACCCAGGAATCTAACACCTGCACCCAACACAGACTATAGCAGCAGGGAACCCTGGTTGTACCCTACGGGAGGATGGTCTCATCCCAGGCCGGGTTGGAAAGGGTGTTGGGGAGTGGGTGGAGAAGGAAGGGAGTTGAGCTTAGAGAGCGGGAACGAGACTGTAGAGTCAGAAGGTGAGGGGAGCTCAAGCTGAGAGGAGCTTGGCCTCAGACGCAGAAAGATAGAATTAAGCACGAGGCAGAAAGAAGCTTTTGGAAGCATAGAAGAGGTCCTAGGGGCACAGATAGTGAGTAGTCCATCCGTGGGGCCCGATCCAATAGTGGAGGGACCAGGTCGCAGTAGGGGTACCGGCCCCCAAGCCTAGTGGAAGAACTTCAAGACTCAGCTAGCAAGCCGAGGCAGTGGCACCTGTAGGTGCTTCCGCCACAGCCAAAGTTATCTTCACAGAAAAGGCAGCCATATAGGAGCAAGGGGACGCATAGAGGATGTCGCCCGACAGGGTCCGCGGCTGCTGGCTCAGGACACTGACTGTGAGGTGTTGGACAGGAAGGGTGGAAAGTCAGCACAGTGAGACAGCCAGAAATGGACATATTGAAGGGAGTCCTGGAAAGGTGTATCCCGATCTACCTGGGAGTTTGCTGGATCCCTCACCTGGAGGACATGGCACCAAGTGGGCATCTGTGCATGCAGAAAACTGTGAGTAAAACTTTGGAAACTGCACCTGACTGTGTCATTTCAAGTTCTTCCTGCAACACCCAATCAGCACTGCTGCATCCCTTGCCAAATACTACATCATTACTATAGTGAACACACTACACCTGCCCTGGGACATAGCCCTGCCTGTGGGGGGCTGCACCAACTCTGCTGCACCAACAACTGTCCCAGAGAACTGAATCTACAGCGTCGACTAAGATCTTTTATTGCCGAGTACCACAGGTGGCATCATGAACACTTTATTACAAGCTCTTTATTTTTCCCCTTTTTCATCATATCTCCTTTTACTGGACCCCCAGGGACATGGACCGGGTCACTGCTGCCGTGACACTGCCCCCTTAAGAAGCCGAGTATCCCCACTGCCCTGGCAGGCGCTCCACATGGCCTTCTGATTTGTCAATGAAACACATTTTTACCACAAACTATTTGGATTAGCTAACTGGTCCTCATGGCTGCATCTCAGTATTAGGCCTAACGATTTCTAAGTGGAAATCTTGCCTTCTGATTTGCCATTGAAACACAGTTTTAGAACAAACAATTTTGAGTATCAAATGGAGCCTCTGGAGACTTCCACACAGTTTTTGCACAATCTGGTTAGATGCTGGAAGATCGAATTCACACACTTACAAGTTCACTTTCAGCAGCAGCACAAGCGCAGGAGCGACCTCTCTGCACTGTGACACTGAGACAATGGTGCCAGCAAAACAAGATGTCCGTTTTTTATATGGACCCGGACATGTGTCCATGTGCCAATCACCGAAAACCTTTTGTCAAGACGTTGTGGATGGTTTCTGTGCCCTGACTGGCTGCTGGAATCCACACACATAACGTAAATGGGAGAAAAAAAAATGCCACTCGTCTAACCTTTCCACACGCTCCTGTATCCTCTCCACGCCCCCTCCCCTCATCAGACCCATCTCTCCTTCCTCCGTTCATCATACAACACCACTATCCTAGCCAAAGTAATAACGAAAGCATTAGTGAAAATGCAATGATTTGCCAAACTGTGACCGAATTTTGACAACTTTGAGTAAAAATGTTCTGCAAAGCGAACACCAATCCGAAAGTGCTACGTTCGTGTCAAATTTGAGATTGGCAAATGTTTTCTGAACAAGTTCGCTCATCTCTAACCGTGTGCACTCAGCATAGCAGGTATGCTGCTGCAATGACATAAACAAAAACTAATTCATGCTGCCTGTGAAACTTAGCAAATATCTGTACTTGATTACCTATGAAAGAAAGGGCTCGCTCACACAAACGTATAATTCGGATGAGTACTATCTTATTTTTTTTTAATTGTATAACACACGGACCAATGCAATTCAATAGTGCAGTGCAGATGGATGATTTTTTTTCACAGACAGAATCTGTCTGAGAAAAAAAAACGCAGCATGCTGCCATTTCACTCTGAATTTGGAGTGTGAGAAAAAAAAATCAGATGCCATATGAATCAGCAGTATGGCATCCAATTTTTACATTACAATTCGGTAAAATGGGAAACTGTGAATGATCCTGTAAAAGTTTAATAGCTGCTGCTGAGTAAAGAAAGAGATTGCATAGAGACAGCACACGGATGACAAGTAAAAAAAAAATTGTCCCACTCTCCTGGATGAGAATTGGACCAGTTTTTTTATGCTCCTGTGACCTCAGGGTCTTTCAGGCAGCATCAATCTGTTGACAAGTTTACTTTATTTTTGATATTTTTATAAGAAAAAAACAACCTTTGTACTCAATTGCAAGTTGGGTTAAACCACTTTCTATTTATTGGTAGAGGAACATTGCCTCCCTTACCTTGGTTTAAATTTACATGTCTTAGGAGTATCAATAAAAGAACCAGAAAACGAATCATAACAAGAATGATACCCCACATTACAAAAAATGGTGATGTTACATTGTTAAATAGTTAATATGATTGAAAAAATACACTTATCCATCAAGTTCAAAATGACTTATAGATTTCTGGTAACAATTATTCATACAGTAGGTAACTCTGCGAGAGAGAGAAATGTCATTCAGTGAGAAAGAGCCATACGGTAACAATGGAGATGCTTCTCAAGAGTTTGATTATCTTGTTAAATTTACCTATTAGTCACTGGGTGGTAGGCCAAATTATAAGATGGTCCAATTCTAATTTTGTAATGAAAAAATCTCAAAAATGTTGAATTTAACTAAGTATCATGGTCCGAGACAATATCAATAGAGACGCCATGTAACTGTGCAATATGGTTAATAGATAAATGAGAGTGCATATGGTAATTTGGACACTAGGACAAAATTATATTTTTTGCTGAATCAATAAACAATGACAAAATAGTCTATTATCAAATTCATGTAGAGTTTCCTGACATAAAAACTTTGATGTATCATCCTGCAATTGTATAAAGTACAGAAAAAAATAGCTTCAAAAGTTACTATACATATTATCACAGTTTTAATTCCACTCCATAAATCTTATACATCCAAACATAGCCAGGCTAGAGAAAATGATCTGCTAGAACATTTGCCTCTGGCATTTGTATGATCAGTTTACATCTTAAGCTTGCAATATCAGCTATTCCTCCTGACAACTTTTAAGAGGAATATAAGTGAAAATTATTTGTAATAGTTTATATATTTTAAAATTTTAAGATATTCAGCCAGATGAATGAAGTTTTCAAAGATGACCCTAACAGTTTTGGTCATAATTCAAGAGAAAATCAGGAACTCATCCATAAACTTAAAACCTTACTACACAGAAGGATGAGGATATGGTGGAACAAGGGGTTTTTGGAAAAATATGTTGCCAAGGGGTTAATACCCCGAGGTTTACGCATTCAGGTGTTCCCGTCTTTTGATACTGATGTACCTTGGTTCAGAAGCGGTTGGGAGGAATTGTCTAATGTTTGCTCGAAAGGATATATGGAACTTCTGATTAAATTTAATGAATTAACATTGAGTGATTTGGAAAAGGAAATTGATACAATCCAAACCGCTATGAGAAAAGATTTAACCTCTGAGGCTCTAATGAAAGTAAATGAGGAATTAGATAAGGATTTCCCTAAATGGGAAAATGAAATTAGAACAACTAAAGCAAAAAAATTCCAACGGGATACTCTGGATTTCCAGAGGAATCAGGTATACAGATGGAAAGTAAAAAACAATAGAGCTAGATCTGTCTCTAGAGCCCGGTCTGAATCTGTATCTTCTATGACATCAGGAGAGGAAATTGAGTGTAACACTCCATCAGGGAGCAATTACTCAGTTAATAAATGGAAAAATCAAGGTACAAGACCTTATGAACCAAATAGAGGACGTTTCCCCACAAAACGTAAAGCTTCTGCACAATATCAGACTGACGATAAGAAAAAGAAATCGGGGACATTGGAGGTAATCAATTTATCGGATCACAAATTATCTGATGCACAACTTGAAGTGTTGTCTTTAGGCTTGACATTTGTACCCAATAATCCATTCAATTATTTTTCAGCTATGAAAGATTTACATCTTTTTTCACGAAAATTGATTTTTAAAAAATTATATGATAAAAAGGAGTCACATGGTCTTACATCCACCATTGAGGAGGAGACGTTGGCTATCTTGGAGGACTTACTCAGAGAACAAGAGACAGGCATGCAAGGTACATTTCCTAAAACCATTATTCCACGGTCACGTGCTTTCCCCCCTTTGTCCATATGTCCACAGGTTGAGATCTTTACTAGGTTGGTGTTGGAGGATTTTAAAAAAATCCCAGGGTATGTTACTAATGACAACCTAACTAGATCTCAACGTCAAGCCTTAAAAGAGTTGAAAGGTATGGAAGATATTGTCATTAAGGCAGCGGACAAAGGGGGGAATGTTGTAATTTGGCCTACGACCAAATACGAAAAGGAGGTTTTTAGGCAATTGAAATGTAAAGATACATATATGGGATTATCTCATTGCCCAATAACATCATATAAAACTGAATTTGATAGGATTTTACAAAGAGCTTTTGATGAAGGAATCATTAATAAAAAGGTTTTTGATGGTTTAAAGGTGGAGTTTCCGAAAATTCCAACTTTGTACCTCTTACCTAAGATTCATAAAGATGCAGTGAGTCCTCCAGGAAGGCCTATTGTCTCAGGTATCAATGGTCTATGTGATTCGGCCTGCAGGTTCATTGATTTCTATTTGAAATCAATGGTTGAAACTTTACCTTCGTATATAAGAGATACTACCGACATGCTTACAAAGATAGATGGGGTCATTTTGGAACAGGACATGTGGCTTGTTACGGCTGACGTCGAATCTCTTTATACATGTATCTCTCATGATGACGGAATTAGAGCGGTCCGCTTCTTTCTGGGGA
>VIAB01013075.1:53659-66207 GCA_009801035.1 Oophaga pumilio
TCTTTCATATGGAGATGGTTGTTTCTTCGTCTCTGTTCTTTGTATTTAGAGGGTTGGAGTAAAGTGTATTAAAAAAACGTATCATATTAATGTGTTATGATATGTTAGTGATTTTAGCTTTCTTGTCCTCCAGAGAGAAGTTCTAGCCCCTTTTATTCCCAGGATTGTACAGAGAAAGATAACAGTATTCTGCAGGATAATCCGGTAAATGTTGTAGCAGTTAAAGTCAAGTTATGCAGACCAAAATAATTTTGATGATTTTTTCTTTACTCCTTTTTAGGCTGAAGATCTTCTTGATATTAAAGTTGAAGTCATTGATGAAGAAGATCAGATATATATGAGGGCTGATCTGGAATGTAAGGAGGAAGAGACTTTCATTAATGATAAAGGAGGTAAGAGCACTAAAGGTTCCATTAATGCCCATAATCTGATCATCCTTTGTAAGCCATGTCTTCAGTTTGTGTATTTGTGTTTTCCATAGATAGATCCAATAAGAAAAATCTATCAGAAGGATATGCCAGTCCTGTAAATTCCCTAGACTGTTCAGTAGAGAATTACAGTGTCCCCAGGGATCTACAGGTAGGCAAAAATGAGAAATTAATACATTAAATCTTCATATTGCCTAAAAAAAATATCAGCTATCTCAACATAATAATGTATTTACTCTTTTGTAAGAGAGGAGGAATTGGGCAGGTTTTGGAAGGATTATCCGGTGACGGGAGCGGCGGTCATGTGACCACAAGTATGCGATATGTATACTCCTGGCCACATTCTGATAAGGTGGGCGCTGCCACGCTCAGTGTAAGTATATTGAGCAAGGCCGAAAACAGTCTAGTCGGAATGTGGCCAGGAGTCTGCTCCTGGCATCGTATAATTCTTACAGAGTGCAGTGTGCACAATGTGAAGATTCGCAAGTCTGCAGTGACTGTAGACTTGTAGTTTAAGGCTGAGCAACCCCTTTAAGAATGTCTGAACTGTTCTTTTTTTTTATCAGAGATATGCAAAAGTACCAATTCACACTTGGGGAATCCCTAGTTCACTCACTACTCCTATCAATCAGTCTTTGTGAGGATTGTCAGATGATAAGTCACCTTATCCCTGCTCAGGAGGAATACCAAAGCAAGATCTAAAGCAAATATAGAAAGATATAACTTAAACCACCAATGAGAATAAAAAAAGATAATTTATTGAAATGTTGCATACTAAAAAAAAAATCTCATTACCATTGAATACACAAATAAGTTCACTAAGGAGGAATGAAGGATGGAGGGCTACACTGAAACCCAGTACATCAAGCAGCACATAATGTGCAAAACACCAAAGCACCCCGTCTCTATGTGAATACACTGTGAAATTGGCCAATTGGCCATAAACATAGATTGAGACAAGGGGAAGTTGGTTAAATTAGGTATTGCTTACCCATAGTTATGGAGGAATCAGTGAGGCCCACCTGCACTGCCCCGACGTACGTTTCGCTTGTTGCTTTCTCAAGGGGAGGTATCTCCCCTTATTCCTCAATCCTTTCCCTCTTTTTTAACCATTTCTAATTTTCCTTCTATTTTATTGCTACCATTAAATGTCATGTTTTAACCCTGTTATGCAAGGCGAATGCTGGAATCCCCTTTTTTTTGTTGCGAGAGAACTGGTTTCCTCAATTGTGAATTGAGACTTGTCCCCAATATAAGAACCGCTTTTACAAACTCCAAAGACTCATTTGACTTTCATGATTTTTGGGATTCCTTTAGTGTAGACCTGGACTCTATTTTGGATGTATTGATACCATGGGCAAAAAAAAAAAATATTTGTTTACTTTGATATTAATAAAAGTAATACTGCAGGATTCTCATTTTTGGTTACGGTTCATAGTTACAATTAATTTCCAGTTTCTTAAAGCATTTGTTTTTCTTGATTTGTTAATTATTTTATCCACATGTGGAGTCAGGGTGAAGACCTGATGGATATTAAACCTGAGGTGAATGTGAAGGATGATGAGACAAATGCCAGGAATGAGCAACAGTATAAGGAGGAGGACATTCCTGTTAATATTGGCCAGGGTGAGAGATAACCACTAACTACGGAACATTTTGATTATCACATATAGACAAGTGTATTCAGAAACTTGTGTGTTTTCTGCAGATGGATACACTAACAGTAATCCATCACATAGATGTCCAAGTCCTCTGTATTACCAGAATTTTGTAGAAGAAAATGTGAGTGTGCCGCAGGATCATCAGGTATCTAAATCTTAGGTGGTATCATACACCAGTATACCAGTGTAGGATCTGTTTCAGGCTGGTGTCACACTTGCAAGTGTGATGCGAGAAACTCGCACAAGTTTTTCGCATCAACACCCGGCACTGCTGCCGGCACTCGGAGCGGAGCGTGCAGCTGCTTAGAAATACATGCAGCCGCACACTCCAGTCTGAGTGCCGGCGGCAGTGCCGGGTGTTGATGCGAAAAACTTGTGCGAGTTTCTCGCATCACACTTGCAAGTGTGACCCCGGCCTAATGGAGATTGTCCACACACTCAACTTGCTATCCTTATCATTAGAGTTCTTGCTCATCAGTTGCCAGGACCCAGTCCATTAATCATGTCGTTAATCTGTCCATGCTGGGCAAGAAATGATATAATGCTCGTACTTGATTGCTTTTCTTTTGAAAAGCTCAACTTCATCTTTGTAGCATGGCGCGGTTTCTATGATTCGGTTTGCACCAATTCGATTCAGCAAATAGCAAAATCCAATCACTAAAAGGATTGTCCAGGACTAAGATATTGATGATCTGTCCTTAGAATAGGTCATCAACATTAAACCCCTCAGTCACTTGTGCTTTTCTGTGATTTGGGTTTTTTTTTTCCATTCTTCCAAGAGCCACAACTTTTTTATTTTTCCATCCACATAGCTGTACAAGGGCTTGTTTTTTTGCAGGATAAGTTGTACTTTTGAGTGACATCATTCTTTTTATCATATAATGCACTAGAAAGCAAGAAAAAAATTCCAAGTGCAATGAAATTGTTGCAAACAAAAGTGCAATATCGCAATTGTTTTTTTTCTATTTTTATTTACCATGTTCACTAGATAGTGTAAGAGACCTGGCAATATGATTCTTTGGTCAGTACAAGTACACAGAAGCCAAACATGCATAGTTTTTTTTTTATATATGAGTGATTGAAAAAAGTTCAGAAATTTTGCAAAAAAAATAAATAAAAGTTAATCAGTTTTTACCACGTTCACTGTATAATAAAAAGCACCGGATGCAATATGCTAATGCTTCAGCTCAGAAAAACATGTATTAAGTAAAAAAATAGATGTACAGTAAGCTTCCTGTGCTCCGATTCTCTCACATGACAGGATCGCAGTACAGCTGCTGAGGAGATGGAGAAATTAATTTCTCCATCTCCTCCATTGCCGTCGACCACGGGAATCGCACTGCACTCGGAAAATATCCGAGTACAGTGCGATGCTTCACATGCACCCATAGACTTGTATAGGAGCGTGAAATCTGATTCACGCGTGCTGAATCGGCATCAGAAATTAATCACAGGTGTGAGCTGCCCCGTAGGTTAACATTCGGCCTAGTGCAATCCGATTTTTTTATCAGATTGCACTCATCTTATTACATCGCAAGTGGGAGCGAGCCCAACACACTGCTTTTCACAGGAAGATAGTCATGACATTACTGAGGTTTTCAACAGACATCTGGCTCTTATGGCAACCCATGGGAACCCCGCGATCATGTCATTGGCTTGCCGATGAGCATGTGAAATGCCGAGATTGAAAGCTGTATTTAACAGGTTAATAGCTGCTGGTGGAGCCCGGATCAAAGGCGGAGACACACATTGTGACCTACATGTACGTCAAACGTCGTGAAGGAGTTAGATCAATTGGATTCAGGTACCCCAACTAATCAGCTGTTAACATGTGTCGTGGCCCTCCAGAAGTATGCAGTTATCCATTCTTGTGTACTGGAGCTCAGCTTTAATTTAAGTGATAAGGATAGGTAATGAATATCTTACTCTTGGACTAAAATGTTCTATGCCTTATGCCATAGAGAAACTGACATTTCTCATATTCTAAAATAAATGACACTTTTCAGATTGGTATCAAGGAGGAGATAAAAGAGGAGGAGGAGGAGCTACTTGTGACCATTAATCAGAGATCCAGAACCCCAGATCGTATCACTACAGGTGAGCGTTGTCTCCATAGTAGAGATAGAAAAGCACATTCCACGTTCCGTCAAACTAATGTGTGGGAGAGCATTTGTAAAGTATGTCCATTCATTTAATTGATCTGTTTAATGGATACGGATCCTAAAAGTGCATGTGTGGAATATAAGATATGCTTCAAGGCACATTTTTAATTGAATTGAGATGAGAAATAGTTGATTAAAATTTTGGGCAGTTTTCATTATTGGTTACAATAAGAAAATACTGAATTCTACTGGTTATCCCTAAGAACATAAAGGCAATTCTTGTGATAATAGATGTACGTAATGGAATTACTGGGTTTAGGTGTTGAAGGATGACTTTATTGAGTGAGCCTTACAAAACAAAGCAATTTAGAGTACCTATCACCAACGTGGGGCTAGCCTTGATATGTAGTAAAAGAATGGGCAGCCCCAGGCTGGTTATTGCCAAAAGTATCCAGTAGGTCAATGATGTCTCCCAAAAAACAGTTCAACTTTCTAGCAAAAAATCAGGCCCAAGCTTCCTGCTTGTATGATCCCGACATGATGATCGGGATCCCACAGCATTCTGCGGCCCCTTTTTGCAGTGAAAGCACAAGATTTCACATGTGATCATGAGATCTTGCTCTTTTGCACTAGCCCAGTGTTGCCAAATCCTATAGTAAGCAGTTCCCGAACAGTAACTTCCTTAGACCGGCTACCATTCGGTAACTACTTAGTAAGTAATGCAGCTGTGCTGGGACATTTAAATAGCAAGATCTCAAAATAACATATAAGAAAAGCCGCAAAGGGTAGTGGGATCCCATAACCCGGAAGTTCGGGCCTGTCTTTTGCTAGAAAGAGGCATTTAGAAGAGACATTGGGAACCCTTCTGCTCCCATTAAATTGAAGAAGAAAAATAACCAGTCTGGGGTTGCCCACTTTTAAAATTAAAAGCGCAGCCCCAGACTCGTGATGAAGGTGGTTAATTATAGCAGCCCAACAATATGTTGCTATTTTATATTTAATTATTAAAATAACAAAAATATCCTTTTTTATTTTCAGTATTTGGCCACAGGATGAACGCTAAAATGTTATATCCAGTCTATAAAGGAAAAAAAATCATATTGGATTCTTCAGGACTGAACAACATTGCCCAAACTATACATGGTAGACCTGAAAGTAGAGCTCTATTACCTGATCTCTGTATTTTCAAAAAAGTTTTTGAGAAATCAAGATGTTGTGACAGTTCGAACAGAACTCGTATTGGTGAAAAATTATTCACAAGGTCAAATTTTGGGAAAGATCCTAAAAGAAAATCATTTATTTGTTCCAGATGCGGAAAATGTTTTAAGCACAAGGTGTTTCTCCTTACGCATCAGAAAATCCACAGAGGAGAGAAGCAATATCACTCAGAACATGATAAAAGGTTTAAATCATTTGCTCTCCAAGAGAGTCATAGCATGAAGAGACAATTTTTTTGTTCAGAGTGTGGAAAATGTTTTGTGAGAAAGTCAAGTCTTGACGAACATTCGAAAATTCACACAGGACTGAGACCGTTTTCATGTTCAGAATGTGGAAAATGTTTTGCCTACAAATCATGTCTTATCGACCATCACAAAATACACACAGGAGAGAAGCCGTTTTTATGCGTGGAATGTGGGAAACGTTTTGCAAAGAATTCAAATCTTGTGAGACATCTCAAAATCCACACAGGTGAGAAGAAGTTTCCATGTTTAGAATGTGGAAAATCTTTTATCGAAAAAGCTGGTCTTTTGAAACATCAAAAAATTCACACAGGAGAGAGGCCATTTTCATGCTCGGAATGCAAGAAAGGTTTCATTACAAAATCCACTCTCGCTCAACACGAGAGAATTCACAAAGAGCGTCCATATTGCTGTTCAGAATGTGGGAAATGTTTTCACGACAAATCAAATCTTGATGACCATTTGAGAATTCACACAGGTGAGAGGCCATTTTTATGTTCTGAATGTGGGAAATGTTTTGCCCACAAATCTTATCTCACTGACCATCGGAGAATTCACACAGGAGTTAAGCTGTTTTCATGTTTGGAATGTGGGAAATGTTTTGCGTACAAATCGAGACTTGTTCAACATCAGAGAATTCATACAGGAGAAAAACCATTTTCATGTTCAGAGTGTGAGAAAAGCTTTTCCAGCAAGCTAAGTCTTGTTATACATCAGAGAAATCACACAGGAGAGAGACCATATTCATGTTCAGTGTGTGGGAAAAGTTTTACCAAGCAGTCAAATCTTAGTAAACATCGGCGATTACATACAGAAGAAATGCAATTTTCCTGTTGGCAGTGTGGGGTTAGTTTTACAAAAAAAGCTGATTTTGTGAAACATTACAGAATCCACAGAGAGAAGAAGCCATTTTCATGTTTAGAATGTGGAAAAAGTTATACCCGAAGATCTGTTCTTGTTGAACATCAGAAAGTTCATACGGGAGAGAGACCATTTACATGTTCAGAATGCGGGAAAAGTTTTGCCCACAAATCTGTACTTCTTCAGCATCATAAAATTCATACAGGGGAGAAGCCATATTCATGCTCAGAATGTGGCAAATGTTTTGTCAAGAAATCAGGCCTTGTGAGACACCAAAGAAGTCACACAGGGGAGAAGCTGTTTCCGTGTTCCGAATGTGGGAAAAGTTTTGCTCAGAGATCAGGCGTAGTAAGACACCAGAAAACTCACACAGGGGAGAAGCCATACTTATGTTCAGATTGTGGGAGATCCTTTTCTGCCAAGTCCAAACTTGTTAGGCATTTGAATACTCATAAAAGGTAGAAACTGTTGGAAGATTTGTTGCAGAAATTTCTGTGAGTAAAAATCCATCCCATTAATTTAAATGTTGTGTTTTAGTGAAAAGAACATGGATATCTGCAAGCCACATTCCAATTAACAGGAAGCTGCAGATATTTCTGCAACAAATTTACCTTATGTAAACATAACAATATGTTTGGAGAGGGCCGTAATTTTGATTTATAACCTTTCCACAACTCTACCAATTTCTATAGTTTTCTTACTAGCTTAAATGCATACATATCGTATTTTTCGGATTATAAGACACATTTTTTTTTCCTCCAAATTTGGGGGGAAAAGAGGGTGCGTTTTATTATGCATATATACCTTATCGGCACGCTGCTGCGGGTGTCCCGGTGGCGGTGCTGTGCTGTGTCCCCGGTGCTGAAAGGCCAGAGCCCCCCGGCATTTCTTCCATGTTTCCTGTGCGGTGGACTCCGGGAATATGGCCGCCGGGAGGCAGCGCATGCGCAGATGGAGTTTTTTCCTATTTTTCTCCTCAAAATTTGGGTTGCGTCTTATAATCCGGAGCGTCTTATCATCCCAAAAATACGGTATATCGTTTGGCTTCCTAACTTGGTTCTAGTGACTATGTGCTTAAATGGAATCTGTCAGCAGGTTTTTGCTATGTAATCTGAAGACAACTGAAACATAGAATTCATGGATGTGTCACTTGTCAAAGTGCATACTGTTGTTTCCTAACTGTGAAGGATTTATCACTACGTGATTAACATTGCCAAACTATACTAGTCCGACAATGCTACTTCCCCTGTGATAAGCACCTCACTGTCTATGGACTTTGTACATCGAGAGCCTGGTGTAGGTGGGGAAGCTTCATTCTAAATCTAAAAGCTCTGTGTCAGAATGTCTGCACCCAGTAAACTAAGTGATACATCGTTGGACTCCGCTTCTTTTTGCCTACGTCAGACTGCTCTCAGATGAGGTAGCAAAAATCTGCTGACAGATTCTGTTTAAAAGTGAACGTGTGAAGTTCCAGGTCACCTAATCCGCTTCCATAATTATTTCCAGCCATAT
This sequence comes from Oophaga pumilio, assembly GCA_009801035.1. NCBI lineage: Eukaryota > Metazoa > Chordata > Amphibia > Anura > Dendrobatidae > Oophaga > Oophaga pumilio. The sequence continues at coordinate 61,684 of VIAB01013075.1, forward strand.
AGTTATTAATATTTGCACAAAAATTACTTTTATTGCCCTCACTCACATATGGAAATTATCTCTGGCCACTTAAGTCGGTAATCTAGGTAAGTGGACTACCAATTAAGTTTACAATTGCACAGTCGTCAAGGTAGGGAGTATTAATAAAATATAACTTTTAATACAGTATATTAAAAAGCCTAAGGTTCCTGATGTACAATATACAAATAGATACAAAATAACTTAAAAATGACCATCACTTTTCTGGGTTACACTGGAACGTATTTGTTGTCATTGTGATACCCATCTAGGTAATGTATATATTCCGTATAAAGAAATAATAGGAACAATCTCACCGTGTGATCAGGTGGTGTCCTATGGAAGAAGATCCAGGTCAGATCCCTTATGTCAGATAGATCAATTTCTATGTGCTGGATAGCCGACTTGCACAGATATGAATAACTGTAGGCTACATTAAAGGCATGATTTTGCTGCTGGATTATGGCTGCAAATTATTATGAGGCTGTTTGAGAGGCCTAAGGGATCTGACAGATTCCATTTAAAAGGCACCCATTACATTTTAAATGCAGTTTCATTTTTCAACATTCGGATATAGAACGGGCAGCTAAAAATATCGACGTATGGTTTTGTAGCGAAAAGATTCAGAAATTCTTGCCTTTCAGTAATTAAAATCCATGCCCATCTATGCTTAGGAGTCAGGTGGGTGGTCCTACTTAGTGTTTGATAGCTAGATCTGTATACACAGTCATTCTGGAAAGGCTATCACTAAATAAGACCGCTTACTGGACTCCTAGGCAGAGAGAGCAAGGATTTAGTGAATAAAGTACATGTGGTACTGAATCTTTTCCTATATATGTCAATGGGATCAACTTCTTCTGGTTTATAGGAAGTGGCCTGCAGATCACAATGCGACAGGCTTTCTTCAAGGATGCATGAACAGCAACTGTAAGGGACACATTCTGTTTGTAGCCCTATGGATTAGCTTATAAAATATTGGATAATAAATAGGCTAGGACCCCATGGAGAACTTTTCCTGCACGTTTCTTTTATATCTTATTACAAGTGCTTGATGTAATCTATGAAGATGTGTTCAACCTCCAGGGAACAACGTGGGGATCCTACATTGCTGTTTTGTAGCCCCAACCACCTGGGTAATAATACCTTTCTAAGATAACATTGCTGAACTTACTATGGCAAGTGACAACTATCAGTGTAAGAACTGAATGAAGCATCCTGGACATTAGAAATAATTTAACATAATATTTATACTATTATATATGTATAACATTTGTGGTATGGATTATTGAAAATTGTGAAACATGTTTGTTTTTCTATTTTAAATCATCAGTTGAATTGTTGTTTGCTTGAAACCAAAAGATAAATTGATTATTATTTTATTTGCGACTGTTACCGTGTTCTCCGTGTTGTTCTTTTCTGACCCTAAAGTGGAACTACCCGGAATAGAGCTGTCATCTAATGTATGTAGAATTTTGTGTAAGCCCCATCTTGAGGTGTGTCTGAAACCTGTAAGATGGATTCCATTTACCATTCTAATTTCTGTATTTTTATTTGCCATTTACATATGGTAATACATACTGTGCCAAATAGCAACTCCAAATCAAGAATAGCAACTGAAGTAAGTAGGTTGTATATATAAATTTCCGATATTTTTGTACGTTTTCATATGAAGACCTGTTCCTTTTTGTTTCTTACAGCCGCAGCGTCCAATCCACATCGTCCAGATGTTACAACATAGTGGAGGGGATTTTATGAAATCCCGTCTTCACTATGAGTGCAGGGACGCATCCGGCGGCCCTGCGTATCCGGACATGCGGCGCGTCTTTCCAAACCGCAGCATGTCTATAAATAACCCTGTCTATGGATAGGATACGGTGATTCCGCACGGTTCAATGAACACATGCGGGATCACCGCACATACAAAAGGGGGAGGCGCTTTGGGTGGAGCGGGGTTTCCACTGCGTCCAAATCGCTGCCAGTATGCAGCGTGGAAAAATAGCCTAAAGTAGTGAGGCATATAATGGTATATATTATAAAGTCTAAGTTAATAAGAAGGTAAGTGAGACATAAGTCAAAATTATGCCCCTCACACCTAAGGATAAGAGTATAATATCATATCAATACAGCCATTTTGTTCATCATGTCATATGGCATGAACATACTAATTAAGCACATGTACTGTCTACATAACATAAATGTCCCAATACATGGAATTACCTTAAGAAGTCTAAAGTCCAGGAACCCATCTCACCCATGGACGAAGCATTTCAATGTGAAGCACGCGTTTTACCAGATGTGACCGTCTAACTCCATGTCTTCCAGGAGGACGTGACATCCTCGTGACAGTATCCCCCTATCTACGAGACCCTCGGGACTGGGTTTATCCAGATGGGCCGCGTGAAAGGACCAAATTTGTTTACTGGCATTAACCTCAGATGCTGGAACCCACATCCCCTCCTCAGGACAATATCTCTTCCAGTGCACCAAGTATTGTAAAGAGCGGCGAACCATACGAGAATCCATAATTCTTGCCGTCTGAAACTCCAAATTACCATCAACAATAATCGGTGGCAAGGGTGAGGACTCCACATGTGCTACATATTTTCTGACCAATGACTTGTGAAAAACGTGAATTTTAAGAGTCAGAGGATACTTAAAGAGAACCTGTCAGCAGGATTGAGCTGAGTAACCTACAGACAGTGTAAGGTCGGCGCCGTTATACTAATTAAAATGATCCCTTGGTTGATGAAATCCGTCTTGTGATGTTTAATCTGTATGTCCAGTTTTCAGTTAATGAGATTCTCGTGCTTCGGGGCGGCCTGTGAGTGGGGCTTCATGTGATGCTCTGCTTAGGTATTCATCAGTATGGCTTCTGACAGGTCACTGATTCCTCACTGACCTGCCCCCTAGTTTACATATTGCATATTACATGCATTGAAAAAAAAATCACATTCTGCAGGCAAGCGGCGGCGCCTGCCCTGCAACATGATCAGATGTATAATATGCATTTAATTACAGTTGTGCTCAAAAGTTTTCATACCCCAACATAATTTTTGCTTTCTTGGCTTTTTTTCAGAGAATATGATAACACCAAAACTTTTTCTCCACTCAAGGTTAGTGGTTGGGTGAAGCCATTAATTGTCAAGTAACTGTTTTCTCTTTTTAAATCATAATGACAGCCCAAAACATCTAAATGACCCTGATCAAAAGTTTATATACCCCATTGATTAATATCGTGTATTGCCCCCTCTAACATAAATGACAGCTTGAATTATTTTGTGGTAGTTGTGGATGAGGTTCTTTATTTTATCAGATGGTAAAACTGCCCACTCTTCTTGGCAAAAAGCCTCCAGTCCCTGTAAGTTCCTTGGCTGTCTAGGATGAACTGCACGTTTGAGATCTCCCCAGAGTGGCTCAATGATTCTGAGGTCAGAAGACTGAGATGGCCACTCCAGAACTTTCACTTTGTTCTGCTGTAGCCAATGACTGGTCAGCCTTGTGTTTTGGATCGTTGTCATGTTGGAATGTCCAAGTACAACCCATGTGCAGCTTTTGGGCTGATGATTGCAAATTTGCCTCCAGTATTTGCTGACGTGCTGCAATCTTCTCTCCTTCAACTTTGACCAAGTTTCCTGTGCCTTTGTAGCTTACACATTCCCAAAACATTAGCGATCCGCCTTGTGCTTTACAGTACAAATGTTGTTTCTTTCATCATAGGCCTTGTTGACCACTCTCCAAATATAATGTTTATGGTTGTGGCCAAAAAGTTCAATTTTGGTCTCATCACTCACCGAAAATTCAGGGCAGCTATTACTATAGACTTGTGTTAGAGGGGCTATTACTGAATACTGACGCTTTGGAGCTGTTGCTAGGGGCTTGGGGGCTTACAGAGTGAGGGACAGTGCAAAGGACAAAGTGGAGGAGGGAAAGTACGGGTTTCTCAGTATGGTAAGTGGATAGTGTGGGGACTCAGAATGGAGAGAGGACACCATCATAGAATGGTAGAGTTGGAAGGGACCTCCTGGGTCATCTGGTCCAACTCCCTGCTCATAGCAGGATTCATTAAATCATCCCAGACAGATGTCTGTCCAACCTCTGTTTGAAGACTTCCATTGAAGGAGAACTCACCATCTCTCGTGGCAACCTGTTCCACTCATTGATCGCCCTGTCAAAAATTTTTTTTAAATATCTAATCTGTCTCCTCTCATTCAGTTTCATCCCATTGCTTCTAGTCTTTCCTTGTGCAAATGAGAATAAAGATGATCCTTCTACAATGTGACAGCCCTTGAGATATTTGTAGACAGCTACTAAGTCTCCTCTCAGTCTTCTTTTTTGCAAGCTAAACATTCCCAAATTCTGTAACCGTTCCTCACAGGACATGGTTTGCAGTCCGCAAGCTATAGCGCTATAGTGTGCTACCTTTTTTTCCTAAATATGTATGAGTTGATGACTCTAGGTTTAATAAGCACCTGTTCACATTGGATCTATGTTTGGATGTGCCGGTCA